>CAJHNH020000766.1:149247-189247 GCA_905116865.2 Candidula unifasciata
AGCCACGTAGGTCGACGACTTGCTTCAACGCATCACATATATTTGTCCAAATTATCGCATGGGTCTGCCTATTGATATTTATTTAGAAAGCATAGCAACATCTGTTTAGTTTAAGATAACAGTTTCAAAGTGGCGTGTGTTGATTGGAACTGACAGATGCAGAATGAATGTAAAGATGGAAAAACACACTACACATCAAACTCGATATTTTAGTTATCACAGTTGGAATTCCAGGCATAAGTAATATAATATAAAAATACTTCAAAGGCATTACAAGGCACAAATCCTTTTCAAAAGCCAAAAAGCCGAACAGAAAAAATGTAAACAACGCACACAGATACAAATGAACATTTCGACAAAAGTCTTTATCAACGAGTTCTTAACACAACACAGACTGTGACTGGACACGCTTCAGAAGTTCTTTTGTCTTTCCAACAATTTTTCTAATCACAGTTTGCATTGTATTTAGTACAGTGGAACCTAGCTTAACGAGCATAATTCGTTCCAGAATCATACTCGTTAAGCGAAACACTCGTTATGTGAAACAATTTTTCTCATATAAATTAATGTAAAATACGATAATGCGTTCCGTGTCAAAAAAAAATACTATGTATGTTTTTTCGAAGAAAATTATATGTATATTGTTAAGGAAAGTACATCATCTTCATCTTTTCTTCAAACGCGGAACGAACACACATGGAATGCGAACTCGATTTGCAGAAAACAAAACAAAAAAGTCGAAATAATTATGATACATAGCTAATTTTTTTTTCTAGAAAGATATTGAGACATCTGTTTTTTGCCGACGTTTTTAAATTTGGCGAAAATGTGACACAGCATTATCATTAAATAAATTTTCAGCGCGCATAGCCACTTCCTCATTAGGATGATGCTTCTCAATGTAAGATGCAACAGTTTCCCATGCTTTCAGCATTTCTCTTATTTAGCCAGAAGATATTGCTTTTCTGTTACCTCCTTCTCTTCCTCTAACAAACTTTCCTCTAAAATGTCTTGCTGTGAAACACAATGCAACTCCATAAGCTCTTAGGTGGTCAGCTCTTGTCTGTGCTCTTCCACAAGCTCTTCGATATCACTGTTATCCAGCCTACAATCCCATGACAGTGGCCAAAGACACAATCTCGTTGACTGTTCCACAGGTACTGTCTCGAACCCCTCAAAGTCATAAATCGACTACGCTCTCCACCTAAAGCTTCCTCCAAGCAGGAGTTAGGGTTCTTCTGGTAACCCCTTTCCCCGCCTTGTCGATCATCTTGAGGCAGGCAACGATGTGGAAGTGATTTTTCCAAAACTCTTTGAGAGTGAGGTTGGTCCCTTCAGTCACCTAAAAACAATGCTCGAAGAGTGCTTTAGTGTAGAGCTTCTTGAAGTTAGAAATAACTTGCTGGTCCATGGGCTGGAGTAACGGAGTAGTTTTGGGAGGCAGAAACTGGATCTTGTTGAACTTAAATTCTTTAGGGAGGTCATCTTGTAGGCCTGAAGGATTCATGTACATATATCATCAATATGACACACGTTTGAGAAAATGTGTGATCACAAGCGACACTACGATGCTACTAGAACGAGTGCTAAACACAGACTGATGTAACAATGCGCACAATTCGGACTTCCCTTCTCCTCGCCACTCGTTATGCGAAATGTCGCTCGTTAAGCAAGTCATTCTTTTACAATTTGTTTCGCTCGTTATGCGAATTACTCGTTATAAGATGTACTCGTTAAGCGAGGTTTTGCTGTACTCCGATCATACAGACTTTGGTCGAGACTTTCGGCTTTATTTGTGTGCGTCGTTTTTCTTCTCCGATTTTCTCCATTGAGCGTTTATAGTCACAATTTTTATGTTCTTTTTTCTTTGCGTTCACCAGCTGTAAACTCTTGTTGAAAGTTCTGGTTATGTTGTGTATATCACTTCTTGTCATCAGTTTGACATCAGTCAATCCGTATATTTGTCTTGGTTTATCTACAGACACCAACGTAAATATACATAGAGCGGCAACCAATTTGTGTGTGTTGACGTGTCCATCGAGTTTGTCTTTAAAAAGAGCAGGTGTAATTCAGAATAATTGTCTGTGTTGTTTTCGATTGTTGGACACTCCCACAGCAAACGTTTATCTGTGATTTTACCTACTCCGCAGTTACATTCATCTGTAAGCCCTGTCTTTAACTCACTGAACGACTGGTATTTCAGCATGGCATGTCTTAGGCTGATTCTGAAGATTTCTGCTAGCTCACTTCGATCCAGATGAGATAATATGCAGCATCTCAGTGGTGGGGAACGCTATAATTTCGACTTGGTTATGTGGGTGTTTCTGATAAATCTCTTGGTCCTATTTAAGCAGTGGTCTCCAACTTGGGAGAGGATGGGGGGAGGGGAGCTGAGAAAGTTCTAAAAAGAAAGGCGGTGGGGGCGACTTCGAGCGAAGTGATGTGGCTAATACGTTAACCAAGCTCCTCGTTTCACTCGCTTTCCCTGTGTCGCTCTCCCGGACAGCCTGCACTCGCGGCCTTTGCATACGAGCCGACTGCTACAGTTTGTAGGCATACAGCGTGAAGACTTCGACCTATACTCAATGGTGAGTAGGGGTCTTGACATATACTCAAAGGGTGATTAGGGGTCTTGACATATACTCAAAGGGGATTAGGGGTCTTGACATATACTCAAAGGTGAGTAGGGGTCTTGGCATATACTCAAAGGGGAGTAGGGGTCTTGACTTATACCCAAAGGGGATTAGGGGTCTTGACCTATACCCAAAGAGGAGTAGGGGTCTTGACATATTACTCAAAGGGGAATAGGGGTCTTGACCTGTACTCAAAGGGGAATAGGGGTCTTGACCTGTACTCAAGGGGGCATAAGGGTCTTGACATTTTGAAATTTCTGTGAATGGATGACTGCGTCGCCCACTGGTTGTATCAAAGAAGTCCTTTTCAGGGCGCACATAACCTAGTCACAGTTATAACCTTAAGCTCCCCCTTCGGGAATACTAGTTAAACTAACGATGTTTTTTCCCATCAAATAACCTACTTATCAAGTTTCTGTGCAATGGGCGTAACAACGCTCATGTGGGAGCGTGCGGTATGGTGACTAATGCAATAAACTACTTGCTGGATCACCGGCCAGATGGTCCGGGAAAACCCTGGACCATGAAGGGTGGGCGTTAACAGAGGACAAGTACCACTAGCAATGTGTCAAAACCTGGCCATTGCGGCAGATAAGCGAGGCTGTGGAAATGTTTTCTTTTTGTTGCTGATAAGACGCCAGCAGAAATCATTGCGGGTATGTTCGCTGCGAACTCTAGTTGTTGGGGGGAGCATTGTTTTCACAGGAATAAAGGCAACCACTAGCCCGGATTATGGGATATAAAGAGCATGTGAGCTGGTGAAGTGGTTGAGGGAGGAGGTTTGAAATGTGGACAGGCAACGAAAATGATTCAGTGATACATGTAAAAGCTTTTATGCAACTGAGATTCTTCAAAACACATTTGGAAAACTTACAACAGAAAATGACTAATGTTTGTTTTTTCACTATCCTAGCTTCACTGGTTAGCCCTAACTTCATATCCTTTTCACATTATGAAAAGAATATAGAGACCGGTAGAAAACTATAGTGTTTTTTTTTTAGTATCCAGAAGCAATGAGTTGTTAACCCTAAGGCTCGGTATAATGGATATCGCAACCTTTCGGCCTTGATTTCATTGTAAATAACGTAAATCTGGGAGAAATGTGGCTTTTCTGCCTACCACCGGGAGTAAACCCGGACCACAAGGATTTCGTCACCCGATCACCGCGCAATCCGGTTTAGCCAACTACGCTAGAGAGCCGGGCAAAAGTATAGTGTAATTATAGGTACATCATCTGAAAGATTCAAACTCTAAGCTTGATAATGCCGATGGTTCTGTCCATGGGGGTGAAAGATCTAGCTGGCTTGTTTACATCTGTTAAAGGAAAAGATGGTGGTAGAACAAAAAAGCAGCTTTATTTTTTTTCTACAACTTCATGAAAAATGATACAGATGGTGGCAGAACAAAATATCGGCGTTATTTTTAATCTACAACTTCAAGAAAGATGATACAGATGGTGACAATGACGGCAGCGCTAAAGTTGTTAGCAGAAAATAGTTACCAGAGGAATTATAGCGACTGATTCTCAATGGGAAAGTTCAGGGTGCACAAAAGTGTCACGAGGAATAACCAAAATTCAACACGTCAGACATTACAGGAACTCAACGTGGATATGCTGTCCGGGATATGCAGAAGTGCGATGAAATAAAAGAGCGGATTTTGCATCGGCAAAAGCGGTATCCACATGAACACTCGTAATGGATAAAGGGGATATTCTAGATACTATTACCAAAGGATTTTGACAGAAAACACGAGGTTAGGTGAAATTAAATGTGTAAAATGTTTGAACGGGAAATAAGCAGTAGATCCGGCAAAGAAGGATGTATTACAGAAAGAGAGCGACGAGTGTATCGTCAGTGTGCTACAGGAACAGTTAGCTCCTATCTTAAAGGAAGGAAGTACGTATTACAGAAAAACTACAACCCCGCCCGGCCAACTTTGCTTCTGGTTCTAGTTTTTAGGGAAATTCGGAGTAGATTCTGGCAAGGAAAACATGTATATAAAGAAAGACACGCCTACGAGATATCGTGGGCGTTTATTGAAAGAGCTTGACGCTACCACAGGACAAATGCTTTGAACTAACCTAGTGTACACAGACTTGTACAGATGTAAACAGTCAAGTATCTACCGTACATAATTCACATTGAAGCAGGTTTCAGTGGCGTTTTCCTTTTATGCTAATAGTTGTTCGTATACAAGATGCGTCGGCTATGTGGCTAAGTCGATGCGAACGCTTCGTAATGCCGGGGTGCCGGGTTCGATCCCAGCTGCGGGCCATGCGCCTTGCTTTGGTTTCGACACTGGTATCAGGGAGCCGACCGTCTAGAAAGCAATGGAAAACTACTAGACGTAAATTTGCCTAGAAAAACCACCCAACAGCCAGGTGTTGTTGGAGTTGGTTCTGCAACGTCCTGTAACGGATACGCAACTAACCATATACCAGATGCAACGAACATGAACGAACGCAAGCTAGTCATGCCAACAGAAGACATCTGAAATCTGTCAGACGCCAAGAAAGATACACACACTGACAACACCGCGACACTTACAACAAAGTCCTGGTGGAAAAACTAATTGAAATTCAAACGATTCTTCTTTGATCTGACTACCGCCTGGACTATGTCACCCGCCAACCCAAATCAGGGTAACAAAAGAAGTAATCTGGGTTCACTATCTGGCAACGCCCAACACCTTGGCAAAACAATTGAATTTGCTTGGTCTATCCGGCGGAAATTCTATTTTCTAGGTGGTTTCTTGTCGTATTTAGAAGAAGAATAAAGAGCTGGGGAGAATTTATAAAAGATAAAGGTGGTTTAAATTTGATTTCTGACATCGGGCTCGTCGTTAAATTTTAATTTGTGCCTGATTGGCTTTCTGTTACATAACACACTGGCCACTACGGTTGCGTAGACGTGTGGAGACCAAGATTAACTTTCGCCAACATGGCGGAGAAACACTGACATAGTAATTAGTGACTATTATTCTCTTCATTCTATTTCCTCGGCTGCTACTTCTCATTCTTTTTCCGCCTTCGTTATTTAAAGGAAGAATGACATATTCTATTGCGTTTTGTACTAAGTCTGTGTTACCTGCACCGTTTAGTCTAAAATACCAGATGTGAGCAAAACCGCATTAAGTCTCTTTTACGACATGCTTTTCTAGTAGAAGCGGATCTTTCCCTTCCCCCCGCCCCCTAAAAACCTACCTTCTCCCTAAAAAAATAAGGCACCAAATCTCCCTACACTGAGAAGTGAGTGACATGACATCCAATGGCGCGTCAGTATTTGGACATAGCGCAGACATAGAAATAATACTTACACATTTACCGGTCAGTTGTCTCATCACCTACTTACCTACTTATCTGCCCACCTGTCTACCTGCTTACCTGCCTACCTACTTACCTACTTTTCTGTTTAACTACCATCTTTTTACATCCTAATGTTTTCTTAAATTAACACAAATTCTGAACTGACTGCAAGTCAGATTCATACACGTATAGAGGCAAACTTCCACATACAATCATACATGCACACATATAATTCTTTCACACATCCAGCCCTCCAAGCATTTAATCATTAACCCACGCGGGCACACATACACACATATATAGGCTCTCTCTCATACCCCTAAACAAGCGTGCATACGCATACATACATACATACACACATATATACATACATGCATGATTACAACAAGGTATTTAAAGGTGAAGGGATCTATGGTAACGCGGCAGGTTTTATCACACGACTCTTACTGTTCTTCACATAGTTATCTCATGCATTGCACAATGGACGAAGCTCCGGAGCTCCAGTAAAAAATTCGCACAGATCACCTGAACAAAGCTAACCAAACTATAGGCCAAATAGCACCATTTCTATAACACGAGCACGTGAAAATAAACAATAAAACAGCACTGTTTGACATACTATTCTTCGATATGCTATCGATGTAAAGCATGGACATCGTCTTCAGAAAACAAGTAAAATGGTTATGACCGAAATGAAATGTTTACGTTATTATGCTAAGTGTAACGAGGAAAGATCGACATAGGAACGATAAAATCAGGAGGAGAGTCGGCATAAAACCAATTCTAAATTGTATCAGTAGACAACGAATTAAATGGTTTAGCCACGTAACAAGATCAGCAAGAAAGAAGAAGAAGAAGAAGAAGAAGAAGAAGAAGAAGAAGAAGAAGAAGAAGAAGAAGAAGAAGAAGAAGAAGAAGAAGAAGAAGAAGAAGAAGAAGAAGAAGAAGAAGAAGAAGAAGAAGAAGAAGAAGAAGAAGAAGAAGAAGAAAACAAAAAAAGAAGAAGAAGAAAACAAAAGAAGAAGAAGAAGAAGAAAACAAAAAAGAAGAAGAAGAAGAAGAAGAAGAAGAAGAAGAAGAAGAAGAAGAAGAAGAAGAGGAAGAAGAAGAAGAAGAAGAAGAAGAAGAAGAAGAAGAAGAAGAAGAAGAAGAAGAAGAAGAAGAAGAAGAAGAAGAAGAAGAAGAAGATAAAGAAAAAAAAAAAGAAGAGGAAGAAGAGGAAAAAGATATCCAGAACATATTTTATTTTCTCGCAAATCGAGCAACGTCACAGCGTTAGACAAACAAACTTATATCTGTACCACTGACACAAACATACATTTACACATACGAATATTGACACATATGTACATTCACACATATATACATTTACATATAGGTTTTACGCACACTGACACACACGTACATTGTTATATATGTACTTGTATACATACATACAGACATTCACACATACATACAGTCACACATACATACATTATAGCATACATATTTTAACATCTACACAAATCGCACATACATATATTCACACATACAAACATTCATATATGCATAAATTCACACATACATACACACTTTGACATATACATATTTTGAAACTTACATAAACTGACACAGTTTTCGACACACACACATACCATTCACACATACATTTATTGACACAAAGATATATACATTTACTCAAACATACTTTCAAATACACTTAAACATACATATATTTACAGATACATAAATTAACGCATACGGGCTGATACTTACATATTTTGACGCTTTCTTACACTGAAAAATGCACACAATGAGACAAACATACATTCACACATACATATATTAACACATACATACATTCTCATATACATACATTTATACGTACACATATTTACATATGGATACCCCAAACGCCACCTAAAAGAACACACACAAAAAACCTCCTTTTCGCCGTAGGCATACCTGCAAACGTAATTGATTTTAGCACCCATCTACATTGCACAAGAAAACGTCTGCACGAAACTTCAAAACACCACCAGATAATGTGCAACTTCCTGTCAAGTGAGAAAGGTTAAATTATCTACATATTTAACCCAGGTGAAGAAACCGAAGGTGTAATGAACACAACCTTACTGAATTATTATCATTCGTAAGCACATAATGACGGGTAAGTGGATGGTCGCATGAAATAAGCACACTTAGAGAGCACCACAAGTTTCCTTAAAAGAATCTCCAAAAGGGATCTAAACAAATGTAAAATATACAACAGAGCTTATGATATGAGGAAAAAATACTGAACACTGTCAATGCTTACTACTGCCTAGGAGGCTTGTCTTCCTTGTTGGTCATTTTGAAAGCTCCTTGGAGGGTAGGGGTGGGTCGGGGATGCCCGTTGAGTGGTCTCGAGGCATGGCGTCCGCCTCCAGTGTTGGAGGTCCTGGGTTCAGGCCCCGGTGAAGGCTATGATATTTTTTACGTGGACTTCTGGTAATTTCCCCCTTGTCTCTGAGTAGTGAGATAAGACGCCCGTATGTATTGTTGTGATGGTAAAAAATCTATTGGCAGTTAAAAAATTGAAAAGAGTAGCCTAGCGGTGCTGCCCAGGCAAATATTTGGCGTAAAAAATCTACCCAAAGTAGTCCCGGGTCCTCGCCGGTGCTAGGGAGCTCGTGCACTGCTCTGAGATTCTTCGGACTCAGGCTTGAGTTAGAAGTAGAACAGAGCACTTATAGCTTATAACCAGGTGCCATGATGTTGATCCGTTTTTTCAAAGCAAAACCAAATATCCTCAGAAGAAAGAGCGTGTTTTGTAATTATTGATCCTGGCAACGAAATTGATCCAGCTAAAATGAGTATCACTAAATTTTCTGGGGATCACAGGTGGTAGCTGTGGTATTCATTAAGTTACCCAGCAAATGCCGCCTAGTATATGCAAATAAGGAGTTAGCACAATATACCCAAAAATACCTCTGATTGTATTATTTTGAAATGCTTAAAGTCCAGGTCCTTTAAAGAAAAACAAACAACCAAAACACTCAACCAGCCCGCAAGCCAGTTAGCTTATCAACAAACCAATTAATCTAACATGCATCATCATCATGTAGCAGGTCCTTTGCAGAACGTCACTCTCATCACAGCCTTCCTGAAGGAAACACGGTCTCTCGCCAGACCTCCCGCCTCGTGCACCCTTCAACTCAAGATGTCGATTCTTTACATTGCTCATGTTCGTTCTGGTCGGTTCCTGCCCCTATTTCTTGCCACCATGTCTTCTACTATTATTCTTTCCACTATGCAGTGGCGCTTCATTTGGCTAAAATATTTCAGTTTATTAGACAAGATAGATAAGATATTTGTAAAATGTCAGTATTCTCACCCCCCCCCCCCCCCCCCTTAATCCCCCCTCGAACTTTCTATAGTTTTCTTGCAATCTTCATAATGGCCGCGTTAGCGCAGTCGATAAGAAGCTCGCTTTCAAATCCAGCTGCGACTCGTTGCAGCCCACGCTCGGTGCTCGAAACCGGGCGGCTCCCGGGGTTCACCCAGCCTCTAGGAAATGGGTACCAGAGTGATTATCTGGGGCAAATGGGGGAACGTCGCTGTAGCTACAGAGTTAGGTGCGAACGACGACACAGGCGGACAATTCTTATCAGCTGCCCGTACTGGTGGCAGAGCACTTATGGTTTATAAACATGTGCAATGACGCTGGTTCACATCTCCCGACTTGACCTTCATCTTGCAATCGTTATTTATCATTTCTAGCTCAATCGCCCCATTTTGTTGTTGTTGTTAAGGACTGCGAGATAACCAACGATTCGCTTTTGTATCTTGCTACTGGGAAGATACGAGTACATGCTAACATTTTTACCTCGATTTAAATAGTAAAACTTCAGATTTAATATCTTGCTACTACTGAAATTTGAATGTTTTCGATACAAACATGAGACATTGCTATGCCAGAAAGTTAATAACGAGCAGAGTTACTGGGCAAAATCACATGCCAAGTATCGGGGGGGGGGGGGGAGAAGGGGGGGGGGGGGGGGGGGGGCTACATTGACTAGTGTTATTCAATATGCATATGTCTATGTTGAGTTGAGTTGAATCAAAAATTTACATCACAGCACTCGGGGCATTCCCATACATGCTCCGTCCTCATCGTCAGCAGCCAGCGCAGAGTTCCAATACTGATAGTACCGGTCACAATCTGGTTAAAAGTCCGTCTTGCCTTTCCTTTGAGTGTATTGAGCCGAGGAAAGGCATGTTTGGTCTGAGCATATGTGTTGTGTGTTTTGTGTCTGTGTGTATTTATTGTGCCTGTGCGTCCGTATTGTGTCTTTGATAGTGTGTCTGTATGTTTATGTTGTCTGAATGTGTCTCGTCAGTGTTTGCGACTCCGTGTGTGTGTGTTCTTGCGTTTTTACGTCTGCCTTGCGTATGTATTTGTACTTTACATTGATAGTATAAATTTTCATATTTGAACATAATATGCTTGATAGATAAGATATGTTTGCCGTATAAAAGGTGAATGCATAAAAAGGACAAAAATAACATAGGGTTTAAGCTCAATTTATAACGCTTTGGGAAGAGGTTCGTTTGTTCATTCATTGTTCTTTCGTTCTTTTTTCATCGTCATCGTCTTCTTGTTCTTCTTGCTCTTCTTGTTCTTCTTGTTCTTCTTGCTCTTCTTGCTCTTCTTGCTCTTCTTGTTCTTCTTGTTCTTCTTGCTCTTCTTGCTCTTCTTGTTCTTCTCCTTCTCCTTTTTCTTTTTCTTTTTCTTCTTCTTTTTTTTCTTCTTCTTCTTCTTTTTTTTCTTCTTCTTCTTCTTCTTCTTCTTCTTCTTCTTCTTCTTCTTCTTCTTCTTCTTCTTCTTCTTCTTCTTCTTCTTCTTCTTCTTCTTCTTCTTCTTCTTCTTCTTCTTCTTCTTCTACGTCGTCGTCGTCGGATTCTTCTTCTTTAGTTCTATTCTGCTCTTCAGCGTCATGTTTTGAAGAGATATCAATGAAGAGCCATGGTGTGTACCACGAAGATGCTGACATTTATGCCCTCCAATATACCATCTGTCCATTGACTGCATGGTAGACCTCTAGTTAGCTGTAATGTTAACTTCTCGTACTTGTGGGGACAAGAAACGACTTGAGAAGCATCATTATGTTTGCATTCCCAACCCAGACAAGACTGAATGCTTAGACAGGCTGAAGTGGGTAGTAAACCAAATAGCTCGTTAGGTTACCAATACGAATTGAGCTAGACGAAAACCTAATATGATCTGTGATTCTGATTTAGTATGTGACATATAAACATGACAGCCTACGCTTGTCAGCACGGCACATGGCTGTGATGATGATGTTTAGCGCAAAAGAGAAACATGAACTTTCTCATAAGGATGTGCAGGGTTAACCAATAAAGAAACAAGGGACTCAAGCTGTGTGGTCTATAGTGTAACAATAATGTCAATTATTTCCCACGATCTCAACTATCTGCATGAGAAGAGATGCTGACAGCAGATTAAAGATCGAAAAGTTAAACTCGCTCCCATGAGGCGCCAGGTTAGACATGGTTTCTGTCAGTTGTCATTGCTTTGTCATTCTGCCACCAGTTTTGCGCATTCTAAATCATGTGGTCTATAGCGTTAGCGCAAATTTCTTTGAATAGCAGTAGTACGCCATAGTCAACTTTATAGTAGCAACACCATTAACAACAACTACTACTATTGTTACTACATCTGTAACCAACTACTACTGTTGCTAACACTACTGCTACTATAATTATTACTGTTACGACTGATGCTGTTGCTTCTACTATTTTTGCTGCTACCGCCACCACAGTAGAAACTTCTGCTACCTTCAGTTCAGTCTATACATCTGTATATATATATTCCGCCGACGCAATATAGGACAAGCCATATGTTATCCCCTTCAACCTGCGATCATCACCTGTCAGTACCCCATTACTCTGAGTTTGCAATCATTTGTTTGCTCATAACATTCCTTCTCTCCTTACCTCAAACATCACCCTGCTGAGACGCTACACCCTTGTCTTTCTATATCCTTACAGAACATTAAGTGGCAACGCCTCTGTCTTCATAATGGCCTAATGGTGTGGGAATCTTGCCGACACTTCAAACTACTTTTCCTTATCTTTTACCTTTATTTTCGCTTGCTTATTTCTTGTCAGTGCATCCCTAATAATATTCTCTACCCAAGTTCTTTGCCTTTTTCAGGCTTTATTGAATCACACAATTTGTCTCTCAGTCCGTCTGCGTGTCTGTTTGAAAGTCTGCGTATCTTTCCGAAGTATAATCTTTTTTTCCTACCTCACTAACAGCCATCGCCTCTGAGTATTTATGGGTAGGTATGTTTTAAAACATCGCGCGCTCACACACACACACGCACACACATACACACACACACACACACAATATATATATTCACACACACTAATACACATATATACATACATACACACACTCATACACACACATAATATAACTATATATATGTATATATAACACATGTGTGTATGTCTGAGCGCGGTTATTTATTTGTTCCCTTATTCATCCTTTTCCAACTTTCTCTTAAGCCGCTTGAGGTTGTTAGATACCGTAGTTCGTGTTTCTGCTCGTCTGGTCGCCTCGATAACGTATTTTTTCTTCTTCTTAAAGTTGTTATCTTACAAAACTGCGTTCTGTAAAGTTAAATTCTGAAAGATGCGAACCATTAAAATGCAAATCTAAGAAACCCGGTTTAACGGTACAGCACGGTTATATTACTGGTCAGAAGTTCAAGGGCCACTTTGAAAAAGCTTGGCTGAAACCATAAAACAAACCCACAAACGCAAGTAACATACGTTAAAACGGCATTTGACATTTCACGTAAAGAAATAGAAACACACATTAAACCACAAGGTAGCTGTGAAGTGCACCACATATCTTTGGAAAAGTCACACAGAAGACACAGTGGACATCTAGACATACGAAATATGGTATGTAAACCACCACAACACGGTTGCGAAGAAACCTGTAATGTTCAGTGTGGGAACAGTAAACTTTGATTTACCGTCACTTATGTGCCTGTCATTTCTTGTATCCGTTATTATCAAAAAAGCCAAATGCGTCAATATCAACAAACAAACATACAACTTTACAATTGTCCACGGATAAGTTCGTAGCTAAAAACTTACAACTAGCCATTATAAAGCAAAAAAAATGTTATTAAAGTGCATCTGCTTGTTTGAAATGCAAGAGGATGTGAAGGGCACACTGATCCTGCTTTAGCAGAATGTTTTAGTCTCAAAGACACAGAAGGAAATGGCAGCTTTTTTTTTAAATCTAGTATTACAATATATTTATGTACATTGCTACTCTTATAACAGAGGAATTTAAGTATTTGGGAAAATGTTCACACTCGAGAGAAAACTGGACACAGAAATTAGCTCAATTTGTGCCAAATCTAATCAAGTAATAGGGCAATTATCTCCCCTGTTGACACACAAGCAAATACCTCGGAGTACTAAAGTGAATCAAATCAGAACTATTTTTTGGCCAACACTATGATATCAGTGCCGAACGTGGACACTTACATTCTCCAATGAACGATGAACGAAAAATGGTGACAACAGAAACGAAATGCCTTAGATAAGCTACAGGAGTTTTAAGGAGAGACAGAACACGAAATCACGAAATCAGACGAATGCTAGAAATAAAGCCAGTCTTACAAATCATCAAAGAACAACAAATGAAGTGGTTTGGACACCTAACATGAATGACCTGGTACTATCTGCCACAGCAAGCCACACTAAAACGTTACAACGGGTATAGAGCGTGTGAAAGACCTTGGAAAACATGGAGTGATGGCATTAAAAACAGCATTACAGAAATGAACATCAGTCCTAATAGTGGTCTTGACAGAGCTCATCAACGAATGTTACATCTACCCCCGACACTTCACTGAGGTATAAAGTGGAAGAGACGACGAACAGAGACGACGAACGAAGACTACTCTTTTATTAAAGTTTATATTGATCGTTTTGTAAAATTAAATACAATATAAATAAATCATTCGTTTTTAAAGGATTCTATTATCCTGTTCCCCCAAACCTAGAGTGAAAAACAATACGTTTTCAGTAAGTGAGCAAATCATTTAATTTGCTGTCTTTGTGGGATTGGTTCTATACCGACGTTTTCTTTTATGCATGCATTCCTAATTTGTGATCTTCTTGTCATTACAAGTGGCTTTGACCAACTGATTTCATTGTTTACTAATTTTGATTTTCTGGTTTTCTGTCATCGCTTATGTCTGGCACTGGTAATATAGGTTGGATATAAATATGCTTTCTATGGTATATTATTTGTGTTGATTGGGACTGTTTTATGTCACAAGAGAAGGGCACGCTGCCCCAGTACGTGGCTCATTGTTCTGCTTCATATATTATCGCATCATCCAGTTGGCTAACTTCGGTAGTGTTATATTCATATATATATAGAGAGAGCATGCGTCTGTGTACGTATTTGTTCCGTTGTGTCTTTTGTTATAGAACATTATATCCACCCGTGAAAGCAGACAGTACGGATGCTGTCATTCAGAAACGAGACAGTTAATCACAGACAGCCGAGTAAGCTGATAGATGTAACCGAATTTCACGTCTATGGGAAAATCTAGCATAACATAGGCGTCCCATTTCACTTATCTCATTTACCGAGTTCCATGTTTCTTTTCTCTTTCCAATGTTCATTTATGAAAATAGATAATGTGTGGTGGGGCAAATGGAAGAAAAAAAAATCCAAGAGCAGTAAAAGTAAGAGTCAAAAACTGAATGTCATTTCCAGAGATTGGTTCAGCAGTCTGAATGCCTGACCGTGACATCGACAGAGACTGGTTTAGACCGTGGGCATTCTGTGGGATTTTCGCACAACACTGTTTCCTTCTTATACTGTGCCGGCTCGCTTTCAGATACAGCTGCGACTCGCTGCAGCCCAGGGTCGGTGTTCGAAACCGGGCGGTTTCCCGGGTTCACCAATGGGTGATTTGGGAAATGGGTACCAGAGTTTACACTCTGGGGTAAATGGTGGAACGTCGCTGTAGCTACGCAGTTACGTGCGGACGGCGACACAGGTGGACAATTTTTTTATTAACAGTCCATACAGGTGGCAGAGTACTTATGGTTTATAACCGTGTGCAATGACGCTGGTTCACACCTCCCGACTTTACCTTTTTTTTTTTTTCTTTCTGTGAACAGTTTTTTGCTTTCAGTAGCTTCTCTATGTAATTATCACTAGTTACTCTGGCAGTCCAAGATATAGGTAACGTCTGTCTGAAAGAAATATACATCCTAGCTACCGTTCAAGCTTTTCCTAATTTGCTGGTTCTTATTTCAGCATTTAATACTGAGTGTAGAGAGGATTCTAACAGCAAAAGTACACTTTTTCTGGCATTCAAGTCACCGGTAGTTACATACTTCCCAAGCTGATCCATTCAGTTCCAACGTCTGTTGGTCGACCCAAAATTTTATCTTCGAATCGTCGTATCCCATTATAGGTTGCAGGTTTGGAAAGAAAGAAAAGACCCACTGCCCCCCATCCCCATCTACTCCCAGAAAGCATGTCCTAAAAGGCAACTAATTGGGGGGGGGGGGGTGAAGTTTGTCCTTTGAAGCTGCAGTGCTCCTAATGAGAGGCGGGGAAACAACACCCTGCATACAGTTAAGTGAGGTATGTAAAACAAATGTGTACGTAAAACTCAAGTTCAGGAGGAGGAGGAGAGAAAAACCAGAAGTGGACGAACAACCAGACACCGGTGTGTTCCGCTAGTGAACGCGAAAAAGAAAATCCTTATGAAGCTGGATTTATGAAATGTTAACGGAGCTCCAATGTAGACATGGCCCCAGAATTGATATAATGAAATCTCGTGGAAAGTGAAGGCTACACGTGGGATGTGTTTCGGCTACACGGGTGTGCTTGGCTTCCAGTCGAACCCGGCGTTAAATGTGTACCAGGTAAAGTCATGGGAAGTAAACACGTTCAGTGTGATGTTGACCACATCACCCAGCCAGTGCCGAGTAGTCTTTAAAATACAGATTTAGCCCTAAATACCCAACACGCCAGGGGCGCAGAAACCTATAGGCGTGAGCATCTACCCCCCCCCCCAATAGGAGCCCCCCCTCTCAGCCCTCGCTGTCTAATGTAGTCTTTGTATCGGTGCTGCTGGGTTACATTACTCATTGCCCATCAATGTCATTTGATCAATTAAAGGTTAGTTGTAGTATCCTTTAAAGGACGTTGCAGAACAAACCACAGCAGCGCCTGGCTGTTGTGTGGTTTTTCTAGGCAAATTTACGTCCAGTAGTTTGCCATTGTTACTGGACGGTCGACTCTCTTGATACCACTGTCGAAATCAACGCAAGGCGCATGGTCAGCAGCTGGGATCGAACCCGGCATCCCGGCATTATGAAGCGTTCGCATCCACTTAGCCACAGAGCTGACGGTCAATTATAACAAAACAAAAATATGGGTTGCCTTGTCCGGACTTCTTACCCATAGATTCTGGTGTCGAACTGCGCTACTCAAGCAAGGTAAGTGAGTACGTACATTTTACCCCACCAGGACATCACACAGAGGGATAAACACCCTGTGGCACAAAGTGTCACCATGCGGATGAGAATCACTCTTGGAGAGGTCAACCGCGTTCAAACGTTAATCTTTATTACGGCCCCCGGCAAAAGCCAGGGTGGGGCTTCAAAATAACGAAGAATTGCGACCCTTATAGGGACGACTTCTATGTATTGTACTCAAGTCAGTTTTTTCTGTATCTATATCCTCTTCGTAGCGTAGAAATATTGACATCTTAAAAGATCTGAACATCAAGGAAGATTGGCTAATAAACAGCATCCTTTCTCGGAAGCTGAAATATTTTGTTTATATCAAGCGCCACGACAGATTGGAAAAAAAATTATAGCAGAAGGCATGGTACCAGGAAGGAGGGGCAGGGGCCGACCGACACGAAGATGGGCACAGGATATAAGTGACTCCTTGAGTGTGAAAGTACATGAGGCGGGAGAACTGCGAGAGACCGATTTCTTTCAGGCAGACTGTGATGAGAGCGACGTTCTGCTAAAGACCTGCTACATGATGCTGATGATGATGATGATATCCTCTTCATGTCTCTGTTGAGACACAAGGCATTCACAAGTGGTCTTTATGGCTGCCGGTCTGCTGCTTTTCTGCCTATGGTATCCCGTGTCAGTTTGCATTCCTTTATTTCCCGTTCTACTGTCCTTCTACAGGTTTCTTTGGGTCGTCCACGTCTCTTTTTACGACCTGCTGTCCACCGGAGATATGTTTTTGCCAGTGTCATAAGGCATTCTGCAAACATGTCCAAGCCATCTCCATCGTCTTACTTTGATAACATTTGCTAGTGATGCACATTCCTTTTTCCAACTCAGTTCTTCATTTGTGATCTTGTTTGGCCAAAATATTCGTAGAATTCTCCTTAAACATTTATTTTGAAAAGTCTAAAGTTTATGTACATGGATTTGCGATTTGCTGTCATTTTCCAAATTCACTGTAACTGTATTCAATTATTCACTTTCTCTAAAATGTTGCTCTTTTAGTTTTACATTGTATATTCTGAGTTTTTGTCTTCTAAAATGTGTCTGTTGTAAAACTACACAAGTTGTTTGGTACTCTACCCTTTGTTATTGTTGTGTATTGGAGAGTTCATAGAGAGGGGGGAAAGGATCGCGAAAGGTCCTGCTTTTTCTGTTCTGAAAACTTGTGCCGTTCTAAAAACTTTAAAAAACGTCGATGTTTTAAATCAATGTTGTGTTTTGTGCACATTGTTCTACTTTCCAATTTCGTTAAGCTTCTTAGTCACTATTTACTGATTTATTTGTTACGGTATTAGAATGACTGCAATCACCGCTATTTTCACCACTTTTCCAATTCAATGATGTGGAAACAAAACCAACAATGATCAAACACAAAAGACCAACTACTAAAGAACACCAAGAGAACGATGCGTAAACTTATTGTGTGTGTGTGTGTGTGTGTGTGTGTGTGTGTGTGTGTGTGTGTGTGTGTGTGTGTGTGTGTGTGTGTGTGGTGTGTGTGTGTGTGTGTGTGTGTGTGTGTGTGTGTGTGTGTGTGTGTGTGTGTGTGTGTGTGTGTGTGTGTGTGTGTGTGTGTTGTGTGTGTGTGTGTGTGTGTGTGTGTGTGTGTGTGTGGTGTGTGTGTGTGTGTGTGGTGTGTGTGTGTGTGTGTGTGTGTTGTGTGTGTGGTGTGTGTGTGTGTGTGTGTTGTGTGTGTGTGTGTGTGTGTGTGTGTGTGTGTGTGAGTGAGTGAGTGTGTGTGTGTGCGTGCGTGCGTGGCGTGCGTGCGGTGCGTGCGTGCGTGCGTGCGTGCGTGCGTGCGTGCGTGCGTGCGTGCGTGCGTGCGTGCGTGCGTGCGTGCGTGCGTGCGTGCGTGCGTGCGTGCGTGCGTCGCGTGCGTGCGTGCGTGCGTGCGTGCGTGCGTGCGTGCGTGCGTGCGTGTGTGTGTGTGGTGTGTGTGTGTGTGTGTGTGTGTGTGTGTGTGTGTGTGTTGTGCGCGCGCGCGCGCGCGCGCGTGCGTTTGCGTGCGTGCGTGCGTGCGTGCGTGCGTGCGTGCGCGCGTGCGTGCGTGCGTGCGTGCGTGCGTGCGTGCGTGCGTGCGTGCGTGCGTGCGTGCGTGCGTGTGTGTGTGTGTGTGTGTGTGTGTGTGTGTGTGTGTGAGAGTGTATATGTAGACACAAAAATCACAGAATACAGTTAGGGAATCAATGCTTTTGTTTGTCATTTGTCTGCAGTCAGACTACATGATCAGTCGTGTTTCTGCTCCATTGCTTAGGCACTTCTTGTGATTTGCGCCAATTATGAATGCCTTGTTTGTTTGTGACGACGGACCAATTACTGGAATAATTAAATATGAAATAGTAAGCTGGAAAAACTAGCTTTTGCGTGCTTTGGAGAAAACCTGCACATTCAGCATCCTAAACTTACTTGGCTGAAAAAAAATTATGTCACACATTTATTTACATTCATAACCAAGGGAAGCAAACGAGTTCGGGGCAACTATTCACCGCTTACTTACTGCCTCCATGAGTGCATGGATGCGTACAGTTAATTAATGTCATGGGTCTGCTGCTGAATGTTTAACATCCTGAAAAAAAAAAAAAAGACTTCAATCTGGACAGTGGACTAACAGGACCTGAAGTTTTGACAACCTCAGATAAGAAGATTTCAGTCTGGACAGTAGACTAACAGGACCTGAAGTTTTGACACCCTCAGATAAGAAGATTTCAATCTGAACAGCGGACTAACAGGACCTGAAGTTTTGACACCCCCAGATAAGAAGATTTTAATCTGGATAGTGGACTAACAGGACCTGCAGTTTTGACACCCTCAGATAAGAAGATTTCAATCTGGATAGTGGACTAACAGGACTTCAAATTTTGACACCCTCAGATAAAAAGATTTTAATCTGGATAATGGACTAACAGGGTCTGAAGTTTTGACACCCTCAGATAAGAAGATTTTAATCTGGATAATGGACTAACAGGGTCTGAAGTTTTGACACCCTCAGATAAGAAGATTTTAATCTGGATAATGGACTAACAGGACCTGGTTTTGACACCCTCAGATAAGAAGATTTTAATCTGGATAATGGACTAACAGGACCTGAAGTTTTGACACCCTCAGATAAGAAGATTTTAATCTGGATAATGGACTAACAGGGTCTGAAGTTTTGACACCCTCAGATAAGAAGATTTTAATCTGGATAATGGACTAACAGGACCTGAAGTTTTGACACCCTCAGATAAGAAGATTTTAATCTGGACAGTGGACTAACAGGACCTGAAGTTTTGACACCCCCAGATAAGAAGATTTTAATCTGGATAATGGACTGACAGGACCTGCAGTTATGACACCCTCAGATAAGAAGATTTTAATCTGGACAGTGGACTAACAGGACCTGCAGTTTTGACACCCTCAGATAAGAAGATTTTAATCTGGACAGTGGACTAACAGGACATGAAGTTTTGACATCCTCAGATAAGATTTTAATCTGGACAGTGGACTAACAGGACATGACGTTTTGACATCCTCAGATAAGAAGATTTAAATCTGGATAGTGAACTAAAAGCAGTTTTACACCCTCAGATAAGAAGATTTTAATCTGGATAGCGGACTAACGGGACCTGAAGGTTGACAACGTGAGACTAAAGAGAGATAGATAATCCTAACCATCTCCTTGTGAGACGCAATTTTTCGTTATTCTGAAGCCCCACCCTGGCTCATGCCAGGGGTCACAATATAGTCTGACCATAAATATGGTCTAATGGCTGAACGCGGTTTCTGGGACCTCTCCACGGTGATCCTCATCCACATGGTGGCACTTGGTGTCATCGGGTGTCTTTCGCTTGTGTGATTTTCTAGTGGGGAATAAATCCACTATTACTACTAGACTAAAGAAGCTCAATACAGAAGGAAGATCAAGAGGGTAAGCCTGGATATCCTGTTCAATTTTCAATGAAGTTACAATTAGGTCACATAAAACAACCCACACCAGCTCGGTGTAACATGAAGTCTATACGGTAAAGTACAAGTCGGTGCTGTCTGTACTACTGCTGTAGTTAGAAGCTTATCCCCTACAGGACGCTGATGAAGCAACAGCAATGTCTGGCTGTTGTTGGGCTTTTTAAGGAAAATTCACGTTCAGTAGCTGTCCATTGCTCACTAAGCAGTCGGCTCTCCGTACCACTGTCGAAACAAATGCAAGACGGTCTTCAGCCAAATCGCCTACAGCTGTGGGTTTACTGTATGTAACTACTGAACCCAAATAAGCTATCTATAAAATAACACATCAAATTTATTCAAAACTCAATTCCCTAAAACAGACACCAGAAAATGAAACTGCAACACAGACCAAACAACAGACTGTTGTCTTACAATGCTGCGTGTTTCCACATCCCTCCAGGGTTTTCCTTAGATGATGAGAAACAGTAAGTGCCAACGCCAAACACATGAGAGCATAGCGATCAAACACACCGAACAAAACTGTTGTCTTACAGTGCTGCGTGTTTCCACATCCATCCACTGTCTTCCTCAGATTATGAGAACCACTAGGTGCCAACGTCAAACACATGAGAGCGGGAGATTTACCAACACTGAAAGAATAACTGACAGGGAGAAGGCTTCGTTCATTAGATCACTGCCTGATCTGAGTCATTTCAGTTACGGATTACTGAACCTTGTTACCAGGTGCAGATAACTCTGTCAAGGAAAAGTTCACAAGGGTGATAACTTGGCACGTATGTCTACAGATTTTTTGGTTGTTGTTGAATATTTTCTTTAATTCCGATTGCTTATTTAGGTAAGGAGTATCACAAGAAGTAGGATGCGATTTTATCATCATAAAGTGCTTGCCGGACGGCGTAAGACGTCCTGTCTCTAAACAGATCTCGTTGTCTTCTCTGTGTGCTCTTAGAAAGATTGTTGGCACTTTATGTTGTGGTTTACTGCTAGTCATAAATATCTGCGACCTCCAGTCCAACATATTAGATTTCAGCAAACCTCTATTTAGTTGCCTTTTACGACATTCTCGTTAGCGGACCAGTAAGTACATTATTTTCCCAAACAAACGGTAGTCCCGGAACCAACACCAAGACTAGAACCAATACAGCACACACATGTGGCAATAATCTTGTGATTCCAGCTTCATGAAAGCTTGTAACATCGCCAACAACTCCCCCCATCCCCTTTCCCCCTCATGGTCAAGCTGCTTGTAGACAAAGAGAGCATGGCAGGAATCCTGGACTCTGCTGCCTGCAGCGAGAGCTCTGAACAGTTGCATTGATCGACAGTGATATTATCATCAGGGACTTTGAAACTTTGGAGGGAGAGCTGGGGGAGCGGGGGGGGGGGGGATGTCGCGTCAGCCCGTTTTAAACCCATCCAAAACAAAACTGTGTATTTATAAATTATCTGTACAAATATGTGTCGGCTCTGTGGCTAAGTCGATGCGAACGCTTCGTAATGCCGGGATGCCGGGTTCGATCCAAGCTGCAGGCCAGCGCCTTGAGTTGGTTTTGCGTTGGTTTCGACAGTGGTATCAAGAAAGCCGACCGTCCAGGAGGCAATTTCAAACTAATGGACGTAAATTTGCCTAGAAAAACCACACAACAGCCAGGGGCTGTTAGGGTTGGTTCTGCAACGTCCTTAAAGAATACGCAACTAACCAGTACAAGTATGTGGTGTGTACATATTTGGATTATTTCTAATGTATTATGGTGTGTGTTATTTTTTTTTTCAATCTTTGGGCACATTATTATTATCATCATCACTATGTTCCGAATACAAGGTTACGTTTCTCGAGACCGTCGTTTTTGTCCAGAAAATATATATACAGGGGTCCCACTCTCGATGTTTTCTCTGTGTCGGTCTGTCTTATAATCTCATTCGTCGTAGCAACAGAAGTAGTTTAAACATTAATAGTAGTAACACTACTTAAACTGGCCTCCGTTGTTGTTGCAATAATAAAATTACTTTTAATATTATTATTGGCAGTGTTAGTAGTAGTAGTAGCAGCAGATGCACTAGCAGCATCAGCAGTGGAAGCAGTTGTAAAAGTAGTAATAGTAGTAGTAGTAGTTGTAGTAGTAGTTGTAATAGTAGTTGTAGTAGTAGCAGCAGCAGCAGTTGTAGTAGTAGTCATAGTAGTAGTAGTAGTAGTAGCAGCAGCAGTTGTAGTAGTAGTAGTAGTAGTAGTAGTAGTAGTAGTAGTAGTAGTAGTAGTAGTAGTAGTAGTAGTAGTAGTAGTAGTAGTAGTAGTAGTAGTAGTAGTAGTAGTAGTAGTAGTAGTAGTAGTAGTAGTAGCAGCAGTATCCGCAGCAGCAGTAGCAGCAGCACCATTAGTAAAAATCAATGTTGTTGTTGGTCGTGGTAGAGGCACTGTAATACTACGCATAGCAGACGTTATGTCTGGCAAAGAAAACATGCTTAAACTGTTGTCTTGGTAACAACCCTCCCCCCCCCCCCCCCCCCCCCCCCCCCCCCCCCCCCCCCCCCCCCACCCCCCCCCCCCCCCCCCCCCCCCCCACCCACTCCCACCTTTCTCCCTTTTTTCCTCATGCAAATTTATAACACGTCTGCAAAACGTACGCGAAAGAAGAAAAACAGGTTAATTAACAATGACTTCCATTGCATCTGATGGCAAGTAATGCTTCCCAGATACAGGTAGAAACAAAAGGAAGTCGATGTCTCTCAACACCACCTGCAGTCTCCCCATCTGAAAGTTTACCGCTGACAGCCAAATGAGCAAATAGAGAGATGAAAATATGAAGGATAGAGCGGCGGGAGAAACGAAAGGCTGGAAAGATGGTGGACATATGCTGTAAGATCAGTATTGATATTTGCACGTTTTACGTGCCATTTGGCACCAAGAGAGATGAAGGGGAGCGTAGGCTGGCGTCCCTTAAGCCCCATAGCCAACACCACCCCCCCCCCCTTTCCCCCTTTATGCATGTGGAGCAAGCTGCCCACAAAGTATAGATGATATATGTTAGTGTTGGTTTAAAAATGCCAAATTAATATTACACATACACACACACTCTCTCATATAGACTTTGTGCAATGGAGAGGTGGAACTTCATCACTGGTCTTCCATCGTCTTCGATGGAGATTTCCCTGCCTCCGGCAAGCACATGAGAATATTATCATCTGGAATGATCGATAGGTACCAATCACCAAACATAATCCTCTTGAAAACATATTTGTGTCAGATAAGAGACCAACCCTGATATCTTCTACCCAGCTGTCGTTCACCATAAGGGATGGACAAACCCTGATATCCTCTACATAGCTGTCGTTCACCATAAGGGATGGACCAACCCTGATATCTTCTAACTAGCTGTCGTTCACCATAAGGGATGGACAAACCCTGATATCCTCTATGTAGCTGTCGTTCACCATAAGGAATGGACAAACCCTGATGTCCTCTACCCAGCTGTCGTTCACCATAAGGAATGGATCAACCCTGATATCCTCTACCTAGCTGTCGTTCACCATAAGGGATGGACAAACCCTGATATCTTCTACCTAGCTGTCGTTCACCATAAGGAATGGATCAACCCTGATATCCTCTACCTAGCTGTCGTTCACCATAAGGGATGGACAAACCCTGATATCCTCTACATAGCTGTCGTTCACCATAAGGAATGGACCAACCCTGATATCTTCTACCTAGCTGTCGTTCACCATAAAAAATAGACCAACCCTGATATCTTCTACCTAGCTGTCGTTCACCATAAAAAATAGACCAACCCTGATATCTTCTACCTAGCTGTCGTTCACCATAAAAAATAGACCAACCCTGATATCTTCTACCTAGCTGCTGTTCACCATTAAAAAACGGACCAACCCTGATATCTTCTACCTAGCTGCTGTTCACCATTAAAAAACGGACCAACCCTGATATCTTCTTCCTAGCTGCTGTTCACCATTAAAAAATAGACCAACCCTGATATCTTCTTCCTAACTGCTGTTCACCATTAAAAAATGGACCAACCCTTATATCTTCTACCTAGCTGCTGTTTACCATGAAAAATAGACCAACCCTGATATCTTCTACCTAGCTGCTGTTCGCTATAAAAAATAGACCAACCCTGGTATCTTCTATCTAGCTGCTGTTCCCTATAAAAAAAATAGGCCAACCCTGATATCTTCTACCTAGCTGCTGTTCACCATAAAAATTGGACCAACCCTGATATCTTCTACCCAACCGTCGTTCACCAAACGGATGTCTATTGGTCTTCCACTGTCTTCTTGGTTTGTCCTAACAATCAGAGCCACTGAAGTCTGAAACTTGAGAACACAACTGCAGTACTTGTTCTTTCAATTAGTTCACGATTTCAATCTAGCAGCGTTAGTTTGAAACGATAATAGCATGTGAAGCATTTGATGCGTGTACCTAATTTAAAATTGTACTTCCTTTTTTTCATAAATGTGATAGTTTTTTAATATCCCGCAGCGTGCCAGACATAAACACTCAGTGGGCCATACTTGGCACGCATACCGTACATTGCGACGTCTGGTCTTGTATTCCCTCCTCACAAGACACCACGGAAATCTCAACCCAGGAACATTGTCACACGACCACGAGATGTGAAAAACGTACGGTAACAAACAATAAACCATGTATTTATTTACGCATGTTTCCGTGAGCAATGGCGGGTGTTTTGCTGCTAGAAGTCGCATGCCACAAAGATGTTCTCAAATATTCCGTACACCCTCACAGTTCACAGACATGCTTTTATCTCTGAACTAAAAAAAAATGCCGTCTCATTCTTCTTCTTTTTCTATTACCTGCTAGAAAGTCTGTTCTTATATTTTTACTGTTATTTTTTTGAGCGACATTGAGGAGGGTAAAAATGTAAGATAACGAATCTCTAAGCGCAGCATTTTCCTGTACCGATATTATAACTGCTACAGTTCTTGGCGTTGTTTGCGTGCTTTAGGGCAAAGAGGAACACTGCTAGAAACATGGAAGTATAAACAGAATACAGTCGTTAGCACAAAGACGGGGAATGGATAGAAAAAGAGAAAAAAAAAAAAAAAAAAACTAATTTTAACTCAATTTTTAAACTTAAGAGAGGGTTCGCTTATACGTCGTGAAATAAAATTTGAAAGGACCCGCTCCTCCTCCTGCTTCTGCTTTTGTTGCTGCTGCTTCTGCTGCTGCTGCTGCTTCTGCTTTTGCTGCTGCTGCTTCTGCTTTTGCTGCTGCTGCACCTCGTCCTCCTGCTTCTTCTTCTTCTTCTTCTTCTTCTTCTTCTTCTTCTTCTTCTTCTTCTTCTTCTTCTTCTTCTTCTTCTTCTTCTTCTTCTTCTTCTTCTTCTTCTTCTTCTCCTGCTTTTCCTTTTCGTTTTTTGTTTTTGTTTTTCTTCTTCTGTTTCTGTTTCTGTTTCTGCTTCTGATTCTTTTATTTTTTATTTTTCTTCTTCGTCTTCTTCTTCTCCTTCTTCATCTTCATCTTCTTCATCTTCTTCATCTTCTTTATCTTCTTCATCTTCTTCTATTTCTTCTACTTCTTCTACTTCTTCTTCTTCTTCTTCTTCTTCTTCTTCTTCTTCTTCTTCTTCTTCTTCTTCTTCTTCTTCTTCTTCTTCTTCTTCTTCTTCTTCTTCTTCTTCTTCTTCTTCTTCTTCTTCTTCTTCTCTTCTTCTTCTTCTTCATCTTCATCTTCTTCATCTTCTTCATCTTCTTCTACTTCTTCTTCTTCTTCTTCTTCTTCTTCTTCTTCTTCTTCTTCTTCTTCTTCATCTTCTTCTACTTCTACTTCTACTTCTTCTTCTTCTTCTTCTTCTTCTTCTTCTTCTTCTTCTTCTTCTTCTTCTCCTCCTCCTCCTCTTCCTGTATTGCTTAAACTACTGTCTGTAACACGTGCACATCACGTGATCAGGTGATCACCGTTACAACTTCTTAGAAAACAAGTCACCTCCTAGTTGTTTCATTCTTCTGCCAAATAATGTCTTTCACTGCCCCTTGTGAAAAACATTGATAAACACTGCAGTCTTAACAAAGCCAATAGCACACACAAGCATTACATACATAAAACAGCCGTCGGAAGCGCCACCACAAACAGTCCTGTACTAGAAAATGAGCTTTTTCTCGAAGGTCGCAGCTTTACCACAGTTAGTCGCATAAGGCCACTTGATATCTATCGAATCTGCACTTCACAAACAATGTCATCAACACTGTCGATGGTTACACTTTTAAAGTGTTTTTGAAATGTAATTTTCGTAACACTAATTAAGCCTTGTTTTAGAGGTGCCGACCTACGGAAAACATGAAAATGTGCTCAGGTCATCTTGCACATTTTAAAGAAAGAGGGAGAGGACGCTCAAAGAGCCTAATAGTTGTTTAGGTGAGTAATAATAAATAAAAATATAATATTAATACATTTATAATATATTTCAAACAATATAAAATATATAAATAAACAATTAAAAGTGGAACTTCTAAACATGGTTGTGGTTGTTGGAAGCTTGATCATCTCCCTCTTTTCGATCTTATAGGAGCTCAAATTCCCCCCTCCCACCCACCCACCACAACTTCTCTGATAGAGGCCTCAACAGGTGTAAGCCACTAAGTTTCGGTGCCTCTACCTGTATACCATTCATGGGATGCTTATAAGACCTTCTATGGTTGTAGCTTGACCCTGAAAAGGGAAGAGAAGGAGATGTTATTGTTGGAAGGAGATCCCCTTCCAATAAACTATGAATCGAAAATTATTGTATGTTTTTTTATTTCCATTATTTTGTTTTCTCCTATAATTTAGCCTGGTGTGCGACTCATCAGGATTGACTTTTACTAAAGTCTTTTCGAATAACTTTGCTTCTGCTTTCTCCTCAAGATGTTTCGGAAACGTTACTTTATATGTTCATTGGGTATTTGGAGTGATACCTATCTGCAAAGTCATCGATACATATCAGTTTTTTTTAATTGGGAGTGCGGTAAACAAGGATAAGGTGTCATGCATAATTTTTGGCTCATACAAGTTCTAGCACTAGGGTTGTATTCCAAACTAAGGCCGTCTTCCAAGCGAAGTGTCTTTTTTTTTCTTCAAATTCGAAGCATTGGGTATGTAAAGGTTAAATAAACATCTAACAAAGCAATGTATATTGGGGTACTTCTGTATTTCGTTACGTGTGTGACTTCTTTAACATTTATAGGACCTTTAGTAACACATTTAGGACCAGTTATAACATCTATAGCTGTTTTGTAATACATATGGCCTTTTCAATTGTTAACATTTAGAACACGGCTCGTACCGAACAGCCAATAACCACAAAAAAGGGCGACAATCGAAGTTTACACATTCCAAAATAAACAGCCATTACGCGGAAATGTCGTCATCGGATTCTCTTTGCTGTTGTTCTGCAGTCTGTTGCAAAGATCGTTTACGATTGTCTCTTTGACCTTACTTTAGTGTCTTAGCTTTTTGCTTGTGCAGAAGGTCACAGTTATTGGGTGTTTAACATTTAGACGGTATGATCAGCTGTCGGTATCTTGTAGAGCTGAGGTCAAGAGAGTCAGCGTGGGAAAGGTTTGGGTTGGGGGAAAAGGGGGGAGGGGGGGGGGGGGGTGAGTTGCGAGCAACTGTTTTTTTTTGTTGATTGATTCTTCACCCGTAGTGTATGTATAGAAGCTGAAATATTTTTGTCATATCTAGCGCCACGGCGGATTGGAAAAAATTATAGCAGACGGCACGGTACCAGGAAGGAGGGACAGGGGCCGACCGATACGAAGATGAGCTTAGGATATAAGTGACGCCTTGAGTATGAAAGTGCATGAGGGGGGAGAACTGGCGAGAACTTCCTCCGTACACTCCCCTCCCACCCCCCAATCCTACCTCACAAACGTACTAGTTAAACATTGTCGACTAAGGCTTTTCCAAATTTCCCCCATCACCCCAGAGAGTTATGTTATCTCTTTCCTGACAAGACATATACGAAGCGCTGGCTTACTGTTATTTTAAGTTAGGACAGACACGTACGCGACAGTATCATTAAGATAGGCTGGTATGACTGTTTATTTTATTTGAAGTCCCATCAAGTAGCTGGATTCATGTGCTAAATAAGAAGCCTCCAACACGAAGCTGACGCTAATTATGAGGAGGGGGTTGGTAGAGGGAGGGGAGGGAAATCGATTTTAGCTCCCCCTCCCAAAATTATGTTTTTTTAGAGTGGGTAGAGGTGGTCGCGATCAAGTAACATTAGCGCCCAGGTTCCGATGCTTATTGTAGAGGAGTCACCCTGTGCAAGAGATTCAAGTCATCTTCTTAATAAAGTCCATGCAGTAGGGCGTTGGTAGTCATGTCTATTCACAACTTTCTGTCTCAAGTACTTTCAGTCAACTTTGACATAGATGATCTTCCATGCCATAATATCAAACTGTCCAGCATCTGTTTTCTCGGTCTCCCTCTGCCTCTCCTCTCCTTCAACTTTGTACTGTCACCATGTACACTCTTTTTCTCCTTCTCATCACTTGACTGAAGAATGTAAATTGTTTCTGTCTGGTGTGGATAATCAGTTAGTTCTCTTAGTGAGTTAGTGTCTCTCAAGACATCTTCATTACTCTTGTTATCTGTCCAGGGAATTTTTATCATTCGTCTATAAAAGCACATTGCCACAGCTTACAAATAAGTTATCACTAATTTACCTACTGTCCACGATTCACTTTCGTTTAATCAAGGTAGGATTTATATAGCTCTTAAGAATTCTCTTTCTTGTCTCAATTGACAAAGAAATAGTGCATAAAATATTGTTTATTTTATAAAATACTGTCTTTGCTTGAGCTACACACTTTTTTTTAAAAAATCCAAGTCTTGCCATGCAATATTTTCAAAGACAACAGTGAGGGGTACACTTTAGCCAGCCAAAGACAACAGTGAGGGGTACACTTTAGCCAGCCAAAGACAACAGTGAGGAGTACACTTTAACCAGCCAAAGACAACAGTGAGGGGTACACTTTAGCCAGCCAAAGACAACAGTGAGGAGTACACTTTAACCAGCCAAAGACAACAGTGAGGAGTACACTTTAGCCAGCCAAAGACAACAGTGAGGAGTACACTTTAACCAGCCAAAGACAACAGTGAGGGGTACACTTTAGCCAGCCAAAGACAACAGTGAGGAGTACACTTTAACCAGCCAAAGACAACAGTGAGGAGTACACTTTAGCCAGCCAAAGACAACAGTGAGGAGTACACTTTAACCAGCCAAAGACAACAGTGAGGAGTACACTTTAACCAGCCAAAGACAACAGTGAGGAGTACACTTTAACCAGCCAAAGACAACAGTGAGGAGTACACTTTAACCAGCCAAAGACAACAGTGAGGAGTACACTTTAGCCAGCCAAAGACAACAGTGAGGAGGACACTTTAACCAGCAAAAGACAACAGTGAGGAGGACACTTTAACCAGCCAAAAAAAAGCCAAAGCAAAAAAGAAAAAAAAAAAAAGACAAAAAAAAAAAAAAAAAAGACAACGAAACGTGGGGAGGTGAGTACACTTTAGCCAGCCAAAGACAACAGTGAGGAGTACACTTTAGCCAGCCAAAGACAACACAGTGAGGAGTACACTTTAACCAGCCAAAGACAACAGTGAGGAGTACACTTTAGCCAGCCAAAGACAACAGTGAGGAGTACACTTTAACCAGCCAAAGACAACAGTGAGCAGTACACTTTAGCCAGCCAAAGACAACAGTGAGGAGGACACTTTAGCCAGCCAAAGACAACAGTGAGGAGGACACTTTAGCCAGCCAAAGACAACAGTGAGGAGTACACTTTAGCCAGCCAAAGACAACAGTGAGGAGGATGCTTTAGCCAGCCAAAGACAACAGTGAGGAGTACACTTTAACCAGCCAAAGACAACAGTGAGGAGTACACTTTAACCAGCCAAAGACAACAGTGAGGGGTACACTTTAGCCAGCCAAAGACAACAGTGAGGAGGACACTTTAACCAGCAAAAGACAACAGTGAGGGGAACACTATAACTAGCCTTTATTGTCGAGACGGCGCTTAGAAAAGAACAACAAAAATCTCACAAAGGACTTGCCTACTCAAGTATCAGTTGCTAGAGATTCACATATATCTCCGGCGTAAAGAGGTCACAGTTCAACACGTTTCTATTTCCTTAACCCTCTTTACCTGGAGTCGACTCTGTGGCTAAGTCGTAATGCCGGGATCCCGGGTTCGATCCCAGATGCGGGCCATACGCATGACGTTGGTTTCGACAGTGGTATCAAGAAAGCCGACCGCCCAGGGGCAATGGCAAACTACTGGACGTAAATTTACCCAAAAAAACCACACAACAGCCAGGGGCTGTTAGGGTTGGTTCTGCAACGTCCTGTAAAGGATACGCAACTAACCTTTGCCTAGAACTTCTTAAAATTATATAACAAACATTGATCGACTAGAAAGATGCGTTGCGTCACTTGATCCTGGATTATCAGTGACCAAGTAGTGGATCAGGGAGCCGCGGTGGCCTAAAGGCTCCCCTGCCGTATCGGAAGGCTGTGGGTTCGGGTTCTGTCAGGGGACCGACTTTTGTCAAAAATAAGCTTGGTTTTCATGTCGACCCAGCCTTGTATGGGTACCACGTACAGTTCTGGGAAATAAAGGCGACCGGCTTGATGTTGACCACATCACTCACCAAGTAAAGTTTGGTCTATAAAATATAGGCCTAGCCCTATATGCCCAATACGCCTGAAGGCGTGGGAAATGGTCCTTTACTGTAAGTACTGAATCGTTTCTGCGCACTTGTAGACTGAGGTTTGCTCTTACCAATGCGCTAACACAAAGTAAAGCCACGGTGTTTTGCTGGGCGCCCCCTACTCTATTTACATATTTCATCAAGCCAGTGCAGACGACAACACTTCGAAAAATATGTTTCAGTAAAATATTCAAAATAATGTTCACTTACGACATATTTAATGCGATAATTGAAATTGTAACCCAATAATAAGCATTTAAATTTGCGGCTGAAATTTCGTTAACTCCAATCTCAAAATGTAGGGCTTCTTGTTTGATTTCCAACTGAAGAAAGGTTCAAAATCAGTGCCATGCCTCAGCACTGTCCGGCGACCCCATGAACAACTCTTTATAACCCTAAATGGTGACGCGACCCAAGGGTTGGGAGCGGCTGCTTTAGAAATTTACATCCGCTATCTTAGCTTGAGCAATTAGCTTATACATTAATCTGGGTGCCCTGGTGATGTGGGAGATAAATCACCGACGCCCTAAAATGCTAATTCAAATTCAATTCCAGGTTTAAATCAGAACTGGGTGAAAGTCAGTAAGGTGAGTTTAGCTACGATAAACTAACCCCGCTTCTCCCTCGACCCCTCCTACACATTATTGTCAGGGATTTGGATGTTAAATGTTGAATTCAGAATTGAAACCACAGCACTCGGGAAAGTTAGCAGCAAGAGAAGAGTTCCAATTCCGACGGAACTAGTAACTATTTAATTCTTTATCGTTTCGCTTTTCCTTGAGTGTTGAGCGTCAGCCAGACCTCTGGTAACTCCTCGCAGCGTCATTCTCCTCAGACTGTAACGATCTATTTGTGCTTCTGCACCGTTTACTCGCTTAACCCCTCCCCCTCCCCACACACATACAAATAAGCATTCTCTCTCTATCCCACCCCCATTCTTTCCATAAACACACACAAATATGCAATCTCTCTCTCCGCCTCTCTCTCTCTCTCTCTCTCTCTCTCTCTCTCTCTCTCTTTCTCTACCCTCCCCCATACAAATATGCAATATCTCTCTCTACCCCTCCCCCGCTCCCCAACACACACGCACATACACACAAATGTAAATCTCTCTCTACTCATCCACCCACACAAACACAAATATGCAGTCTCTCCCCCTCTCTCTCTCTCTCTCTCTTCTCTCTACTCTCTCTCTCTCTCTCTCTCTCTCTCTCTGCTGCCCCGCTTTCCATAAACACACACAAATATGTAATCTCCTCTCTCTCCACCACCACACCCCCCACCCTTTCCCATTTACACACACACACCACACACACACACACATATATATATATATATATATATATATATATATATATATATATATATAATCTATCTTATAACTATATATATATATATACTTCCCCTACCCCCCTTTATCACACCCACAAACACAATTTTACATGTGTCTCTCTCTAACTCTACCCCCCCCCCCCCTATACCCTCCCCCCCCCACCCCCACATAACACGGAAATCAATCTGAGGTTTACTTACAGTCACTTTGGAATGTGAAGTTACTCTGTCGTACATTTGACGGGAGAGCAGTTCGAGAAACAAAAAAAAAAAAAAAGAAAGATGCCAGCGAGGCACTTATATACTAAATAACACAATTTTTTAAGGCATCCAAACAAAAGTATCAAAGGCTAACCTTCCTAAAATTAACACATGTGAAATGAGGTGCCTGAGAAAAGCCGCCAACTTAAACATCCGAGATAAAGTTGGAAATGAAATTATCAGACAAACTGTAGCAACAACACAATGCACCCAATTCACTGGGAAACAGAAGATAAAATAGTTTGGTCATATGGTATGCTGCCAGAACAACCATCAAAGGAGGCGTTACACATGGAAAGATCTTAAGTCAAGAGGCTGCCCTATGAGAAATGGAATGATGACATTAAAAACCTTCTCCGTCGACACGAAATGAAAATAGCCATTGCGACTCATCAAGCAATGGATCGCAAACTGTTCCTCCCCACAACGCTTAACAACAGAAGTGGAAAGTGATGATGATGTAAATTAAACAGAAGAATTTTGTTAGCGCACTTCAGTTTAGATGGAGTCTGTTTGTGGGGGCGGGGGTACAGTTAGGATGATGGGGAAGATTTTGGTAATGTTATTTCAATGTTACTGCCTCAAAACGAGAAGAGTAACATATGGTTACATTGCTACACTTACTGATTGATGCACTAAACCAAGACCGTTGTTGCACAACAACCCTGACAAATAATATCTATTTACTTGCCTATGCTGGCGTCAGAGCTAATTTGACTTCCTCGACTTCCTCGACGACTATTTTTATCGTAAAAAAAAAAGTCAGACCAGCTAATTTCGTTTTCAACACAACACAATGCTTTTTTGTCTAACACCATAAACTAAATATGTTGGTTAACTGTAGCATTTTATCGTGTGCTTCTTTGCTCCGAGGCAAACACGAACAACTTCTTATTTTCAACTTCAGCGCTATCCATACAGCCAGTCTCTCCTGTATTAAATTGAAAATATGCATAAGCTAACTGTACCGGAGAATTTGCCAAAGGAGTAGTTTCCAAGATATCTTGTGAAAGGTAATGCATATAAATAGATTCTAATAGCGCCATTCATCATTCTATTATTCTTCTCATCTATTCGGTGACAAGTCCAGGAATAAACGACGCCTTGTTGTGTGTACATTCAGGTCGATTCCTTAGTCGTGCCGAGTCGTTCAGGTGTGTGCCAACTCTGCCAGGTTTGCTACACGTCTGTCTATTCTAAGGCTTCTAAAATTATTTGGCTGGACACAGATTTCATCATATTTCTAAGAATGTGCGATGCCATTTACTAGAATACTTTCTACACATCCTCGTCATCATTACAAGATGTCATTTGTGGATATGTTGATAAGAAAAGTTACACGCTGATTCCATAGCAGCCGGAGTATTGTCGCATATGTAGTTGAAGATTTAAAACGTTTTAAGATCTGTGTACAACGTGTCGGGGTTTACATGCACATGCAACCAGCTTCAAACTGATTTGATATGAGTAAGTCTTGCAGGCTATATGTCAAACCTACGAGATGTTGAGTAACTACTAGATCTTAACTCACCAAGAAAACAATCATAATTGTTGTAAAGACACCATTTATGCACGAGGAAATGGAAAGCCTGAAAAATCTAGTGTTTTAGGGCGTGGTTTGGGATCGACGTTCTGCAAAATACTAGTTTTCCCTTAGCAACCAGAGACGTACACGTTCTTAAAGTTTGAATCGAGAGTCACCAACAACTTGATGTTGCCTGACATCAATTCTTAGACCCCCGTCCGCTAGTCGATCGCCAGAAAACGAAAGGTAGTCCGGTTAGGGAGGTCGTCCTATAAAAAAATATTTTCACGTCCTCTTTGTTAGTCTAGGTCTAACCCTATATGCCCAATATGCCTGATGGCATGAAAACGGATGCTTTGCTTTACTTTGTTTGTCTTCTCCGTGTATCAAGTATGACACCCCCAATTTGTGAAATGTAAAGAAACAAACACTTAAACCTAAAAAAATACTGGACACCTGTACCCTACAAGATATCCCTGGACGATGGTTTACTAATCAACGATGAAGTCTGCCAGAATCAAAGTTATCCAGTTACGGACCGGATGCTGTAATGGAAAGTATGATATCCCTGTACCAACAAGGGCTGTTCTAGAATCAACCTCCGATTAGTTGGTAAAATAAACCATTTGCCACAGCGACACCGGCCATTACATGCATCACCCAGTAGCCTTTTAGCTTACTACACATCACCTTGTTCTTCTTCTTCACTTCCTCTTTTACCGCTGTGGGTGTCGAGGGAGATATAAGGTTCTGTTATGAAGGCCACCCTGGGTCACCCCGAAACGTCCAGGCCAACGGGACTCTGGTGAAGTTGCGACAGGCCTAGCAAGCCGGCAATGGATTTTTTACCGCTACAAAAATCAAAATGAGATATAAACGGACATCACCTTGTTAACGTCATTTAATTGCTTTGGCACCTACGGTAAACATAATTTATGGAACTAACTTTTCGGTAAGAATTTGAAACAAACTAGTCCTAGAAATTGTGGAAATTCTGTAGAAAGATTTGAAATTGTGAAGCAAGGCTTTTCCCTAAGACTTGATGGAATTTATTTTCATGAGATCATCTCTCACACATGAATGTCGTCCTTGTGTGCATCATTACGACCTTCTATAAATTTCCTGCAACAATCCCTCATATAACTGTCACTTATAACACTGTCAACGCACACACGACACAATCGACGATTAATCTCAGCGACAGTTTGATTTTGTGGTTGAAGAATCGAAACACACTAGGAATTTAACAGCCGACGGGAAAGGCAATAACAGTGTCTCTGTTTATACGTTCGCGATTCGTGAACCACTTATCAAATGCGACTGTAGGTTGATTTGTAGTGAGCTACTGAATGATGCACGCATTGAACGTTGTCGGTTTGGCAAACTCAATTTTTTAACCTGAAAATCAAATGCTGATTTTGGAATAGCCCTCGTATAAACAATTTAAAGTAATAACTATACAGACCCAGTGTGCGCGTGAAGCAAGGTCACTGTTGAAAGATTTATAGGTTAATGTTTCAAATGAATTAGCTGTAAACAGTTCTAAGCAAAGATAAGGTGATTGACTGCTGTCGAAAAGATTGCATACGAAATCAAGGAATTGAGGAATTCATTGGTAGCCATATAATCGGTATAAAAGGCGCAACAAGGCGATGATGACGATCTGATGACGATACAGAAATTGACCTACTATAGAAACGATGACAACAATAAATGTACACTGGATAGTTTGGTGAAATAAAGATTTTGAGCTGTTTCTGATGTCTTATCCACCTATAGACGACCTAGTTACTGCGGATGAAGTCTTTCATACGCCAAAGGTCAAACTCCTGTTAAAATAATACATGTACTGAGTGACATTTGCCGAGGGCATGGAAGATAAAAGAGAAAGGGAGCCCCTAGTTAACACAACAGATACAATTACTGTGTGACATCTCGTGTTTGCCAGGCAACATGAACCTGCTATTTCAAAGGGCCCTGATGCCTTTGTCAGACATGTAACATAGCTTGCCATGCATTTGATACGCACAGGAATATCCCAGCACGTTCCGCCTTTTCCATATAGTGTTGCAGACATCAAAGATGATGAAAGACGCTAGGAAGCCGCAATCGGTTGCAGACGGAACTTGGTAAACCTGCTCACACTTATGCTCCTCCCTGGAGACACGATCAAGTTTCTAGATTTGCCAACATGTCAGTGTAAGAAATCAAAGCAGACGTCGTGTAAATATCACGGGGAAGAAGGTGAGGGAGGGGGAGGGGTGGCAACGACTCGCTTGTCACAGAACATAATCACATAGCTGACCGATCACAATCTTCAACACCACTAACAGAAAGATCATCATCACCACGCCATCATACTCTTCCCCATCACCATATAGTGCCATCTTTGTACTTTCTAAGCGAATCTGTTAACAACTCTTTGTAAGGCCGATGAGCCTAAATTATCTTACTTTCATAACAATTTCAGTTTTCTTTACTCCTAGTGCCTTTACAACTTTTTGGTTGTTATTGTAATCTTTATTGTAAAGAAATTATTTATGCTTGTTTATAACGCTACATTATAAAATCTGCTGTTACTCTTAATTATATATTATAGACTACATGTAGTCGTGGGACGTAGGCTGTAATCTCAAGTGGGACGTAGGCTGGAGCTGTGGGGTGGAGGGTTGGGGTTACGGCCAGTTCTATATGTTCTGCGACCGTTAAAAGCGTCAACATCGTGGAATACATAACACGTGATATCGCCGGCTGGTGACAAGGAGTAAATACTAGGTGTTGCTAGCCGGTAACTAAGCATAACATCCCGCACATAGGACAAACCATGCGATATAGGACAGGCCCTGCGACACAACGATGCATGAATAGGAAGGAAAGTCACTCTCTTTCTGGGCCGGAAAACGTAAAAAGCACCTGGGACCTTCACCTTTTTTTACCCTTCATAGTGTCGCGTGTGACTACACAGGAAACTGACCGAATACTAAATACCAGTACTAGGTATCAAATAGTGTGTATATACGCAACATTTGTTTAGGTTTTAGTGCTCAAGGATTATGTATTATTCCTTCTGTTTTGATTCCAGAAGGGAAGATTGCCAGTGGATATCACATAAATATATTAGATATATGTAGGGATGCATAGTCGCCGGATTTGCTGTGTGTAAGAAGCTTGAATTTAATCAAAGAAGTTGTCGCTCAGCGATTCTGCTGGATATTCTAATATATTTTGTTGTACGTAAGATGATAAAGATCGAGGTAGTGCCACGCACGAACGTTGTGGTAGAAAATGACGTGTGTGCAGAAAGGATAACTAAGTATGCACGCAAATTAGTGGGTCTGATAGGGTCCATCATAACTGCCTACCGGTACCAGACTACAGGTTGCGCCCGGTGCGGCTATTAGGGATGTTGTGTAATGAACCTGGAAGTAGACTTGAAGTTACGCTTTCAACTATCTTGAAATGATTCTGATTCAACTTGGAATGAAGCGATGCTTTACTTGGCATAAACCTTGGTTTGCAACGACTTTAACGTCTAGGGTTGACAACACAAACGCCGCTCGGCTTCATTGTACATTCTGTCAGTTTATTCTAGTCCATTTATTTCACTCGCGACATATTCGAACACTAACTATTCACAACATAAAAACTACATCTGCAATTACTACAACCGTCTTCACTGACTTCTGATGATCGACTGACCACGAGGCTAGCTCGGGCTTTCCCTCGCTTCCTCGACTAGGCACAAGTATCTCGTGCTGTCCCTTGTTGCACGGACTTTCTACTTGCCACAATGTAATCGTGAAGACCATGCACAGCACCTCATCACATGTTGGATGTCTTATTTATAAATTCTTCGCAGGTTAAATGAGGTATTTGGTCTTGCCTTGTAGGTATGCCACTAGCACGAGATTCTTTAGTCTCACTGGGTCAAGCGATTCCTGTCTTGTGGGTCTGCCACTGAAAATGAGATCTTGTGATGTCAAGATGTCTGGTTTTTCAGGTGGCAGCCGGAGCGAAGTAAACTGCACGCACCGTCAAGTAGAATGTGTACGATAGTTTTTGGAAACCCTGAGCTTCGGATGTGCGTTTTCACTCGATCGAATTCACGTTTTGTGTTAAACGGTACTTGTAATGATATATTCCGAAGTAAGCTGGAAAAGTGAGATGTTGGTTGAGTTTGGAAAATTGTGGGTTATTAAATGGACGAGTTTATCTCCTTCTTGACACAAGTGCTAGCAGACTTGAAAACAAAAATATCACCGAGCTTTTGTGGAGCTGCAGAAAACAGTGATTTGTTTGGTTCAAGGGGAGGAGGATACGAGTATGGGGGATGTCTGTGTGGGTAAACAGACGCACACATACACATACATGCATATTGAAAAGCACATAGAAAGATAAGCAGACAGCTAGGAAAACAGTCTAAAACAGAAAGACATAAATAGATAAGCAAGCTGGCAGACAAATAGTCTGAGAGCTAGAAAAAAAAAAAATGTAGAAGACAACAGACTGCAGATAGCAGACAACAAACAGCAGATAGTTTAACCCCTAGACAGGGACCCCTACAAGACCTCAGCTGTTGCTGGTGAGTATAAAATTATGAGTTCACCCTCAGAAGAGCAGATATCCGTCTCCAGTGCTAGGGGTTCTGGGTTCAATCCCCGGTAAGGGCTCGGATTTTCTTACATAGACTTGGACTTATGAATTCCCCCTGGTCTCCTCTTAGTGAGATTAGACGCCCGTGTGTTTGTTGCGCATGTAAAAACATCTCGTGGCAGTTTGAAATCGAAAAGAGTAGGCTAACGACGCTGCCCACGCTAAATTTCGAAGTTAAAAATCTACTCAAAGTATTTCAGGATCCTCGCCGGTGTTACAGAGCCCGTGCAGTGTGCACGGACTAAGACTTGAGTTAGAAAAAGAACGAAGCACTTATGGGTTACTGTCCGTGTACCATAATGTTGATCCATTGTTCAAATCTCAAAGTTGGGCTTCACAGTTAGGCTGCAAAACGTCTGCGATACACCTTCTGACTGACTGACTTTCTACCCCACCATCACATCACACAAGCGATAAACACCCGATGACACAATGTGCCACCATGTGGATAAGGATCACTGTGGAGAGGTCCCGGAAACCGCGTTCAGCCAATTGGCCATATTTATGGCCTGGTTATATTGCGGTCCCCGGAAAGAGCCAGAGTGGGCTTCAAATAACGAAAAATTTCATCCTGAAAAGGACGGTGAATGTTACAAACACCTTGCACTGGTTTCGACAGTGGTATCGAGAAGCCGACCGTCAAGACAGCAATGGCAAACTACTGGACGTGAATTTGCATAGAAAAATCACAACAACGAAATATGCTATGGTTAGTTCTGCAACGTCCTGTAAGGGAAACGCAAGTAACTCTATAATAAATTATCTATATATTGTTCTGCCTTATGTGCCTCTGGGCACCACCAGGATTGCCTGATCTATTTATTGAAGAATTTACCTCATACCTTCTAGCCCAAAACAAACCCAGAGACTTCAGCTCCCGAAGCCAACAACCTAATCCACTTCACCAAGTAGACACTTTAGAAAGGAAAAGTACTTCAAAGCATGACATCTCTACGATACCTTGGTCATTCGCCGACGTTTACTTGTACAGTTTGAACATCCGTTTCGTCCAACGCGAAAATTCGTCTTTT
>CAJHNH020000766.1:194247-219247 GCA_905116865.2 Candidula unifasciata
CAAGTAAAAACACGGATACAAGTAAGAGACTTTAGACAGAGGGATCAAGCAGAACTGTGGATTTCCAGTTGGAATCTTGGCCATCAGGGGCAGATAATTAGGCTGATATTCTCTAATGAAGCAGCAGGCAGTTTTATGTTGCTTTTACAGTTATAAAAGGGAGGTAAGTTTATTTAGCGTTTGAACACGCGAATTTCTTCGCTTTTTTTTCGCTTAAAGGTTATTCCTTCAAGCTTTTTGTGCAGTAGATGTAGTAGCGACCTCATGCTAAAACTCAACAGTTGCATCCCGCGATATGCATTGGGACCTAGATAGCTACTGTTCTTTGCGTTCCTAGTAGGCCCGTCAAGATAATAATCAAACAAACAGCAGTTTTTATTATTGGGTGAGGGAAAAAAATCATTGTCACCTATTATCCCATACACAGTTTCGTCCTTTTCAGGACGAAATTTTCTGTTATTTGAAGCCCCACCCTGGCTTTTGCCAGGGGCCGCAATATAGGCAGGCCATAAATATGGCCAATTGTCTGAACGCGGTTTCTGGGACCTCTCCACGGCGATCCTCATCCGCATGGTGGCACTTTGTGTCATCGGGTGTTTATCGCTTGTGTGATGTCCTGGTGGGGTAGAAAGTCAGTCAGTCATTGTCACCTTGCATTAATTCTGCCTTTACTTTACCACTTTTGCGGTATAGGCGGGGAAGGGTCGGGGGGTGGGGGGGGGGGGGGGTTGGGTTCTTGGAGTCTGAGGATTTAGGGATGTAGGGCTAGTACTTTCGCCACGACTGTTCTGGTGAGGATTTTATTTTGCCCTGACAGAAAAAGCCCCCAGCCATACCGAAGATTCGAACTAGGTCTCACGCTTGAGAGACCAGCGTTGTAACCTTTTGGCTAGCTGCTCCTGACAAGCAGCAGCAACAGGCGGTATCTATGTCCCGTGCACGTAAAAGTCAAAAGAATCCAAGAACACTGATATGTGAATTTTGAGGAAACCCCTTTGTGCCATTTAAAAATGAGAAATAAACTGATGGGAACAGATAGGCACTCACAGAAAAGGGAAAAGGAAATAATGAATTATAGAACCAATAGACGATCTACGTGAAAACTATTCGGAGAGTAGTCATCGTTTAGCAGGTCCTTTGTAGAACGTAGCTCTCATCACGGTCTACCTGAAACACTCGGTCTCTCGCCAGCTCTCCATTTCCAATTCTTTTAAAGATAAACTCAAAAACACAACATTGTTCAATCTGCTGCTAGCTAACCCAAGCTGCCAACTTTTATGTTCAAGGAGTCACTTATTTCCTGCAACCATCGTCGTCATGATCGACTCCTGCCCATCCTTCCTGATACCATGCCTTCTGCTGGTTGTTTTTGTGTGTGTGTGTGTGTTCGCAATCAGTGGATGGCGCTTGATGTGACCAAAGTATTTCAGCTTCCGAGACAAGATTCTGTTTATTAGCCAATCTTCCTTGGTGTTCAGATCTTTTATAATGTCAGCATTTCCTCACTTCTTTGTCTATGGTATTCTGAGAATTTTTCTATAGCAGTTCTGCTCAAAAGTCCTTTTCTTTTCTTTCTTAATAAGGACCAAAAGATAGTTCACGACTCACTCCAAAAATTTATACAGGGAATATGAATGCTCTCAAAATTTTAACTTTCGTTTCCTTGCTAGTGCCTAACCATATACTTTTAATGTTGTTTAATCTCTTCATTGTCGGCTCTGTGGCTAAGTTAATGGGAAAGTTTTGTAATGCCGGAATGCAGTGTTCGATCCCAGGGGCTGTTGGGGTTGGTTCTGCAACGTCCTGTAAAGGATACGCAGCTGACGTTAATCTCTGTATTGCTATGACCATCGTTCTTTTGACCTCTGACGAACAGTCTCCATGCCATTTATTTATTAAGGAGCCTAGATATTCAAAGTTTATGACATGTTTAATTTCTTCATCATATGTTGTTATTATTGGGTGGTGGCCAGTTTTGTCTGTCGGAATTATTTTAGTTTTCTTTACATTCAAGAAAATTTTTGGATCTTTGCTGTGTTTTTGAACAGTCATGATTACATATTTTATTCAGTTTACATTATTTTAAAGGAGGACGGTGTCATCTGCATAGAGAGTAGTAAACAATGAACTGACAATTACCGGATGCACTTAACTCCAGAATAAAGATTCACTCGCCTGAATGTATATTATACTCGTACTGATAGTTAATACTGTCTTAATTCTTAAATTTTAAATATATATAAATGTCCTAACGAAGAGGGCTTTTTCTTCTTCCTCTGTCTCTTCTTCTTCTTCTTCTTCTTCTTTCTCTACTACTTCTTTTTCTTCTTCTTCTTCTTCTTCTTCTTCTTCTTCTTCCTCTTCTTCTTCCTCGTCTTCTTCCTCGTCTTCTCCTTCATCATCATCGTCATCATTATATCATCATCATCATCATCATTTTCTTCTTCTTTTTCTTCTTCTTCTTCTTTTTCTTCTTCTTCTTCTTCTTCTTCTTCTTCTTCTTCTTCTTCTTCTTCTTCTTCTTCTTCTTCTTCTTCTTCTTCTTCTTCTTCTTCTTCTTCTTCTTCACCAATCTTCTTCTTCTTCTTTTGCTTCTTCTTCTTCCTCGTCTTCTTCCTCGACTTTTTCCTCGTCTTCATCATCATCATCATCTTCATCATTTTCTTCTTCTTCTTCTTCTTCTTCTTCTTCTTCTTCTTCTTCTTCTTCTTCTTCTTCTTCTTCTTCTTCTTCTTCTTCTTCTTCTTCTTCTTCACCAATCTTTTTCTTTTTCTTCTTCTTCTTCTTTTCTTCTTCTTCTTCTTCTTCTTCTTCTTCTTCTTCTTCTTCTTCTTCTTCTTCTTCTTCTTCTTCTTCTTCTTCTTTTTCTTCTTCTTCTTCTTCTTCATCTTCTTTTCCTTAATTGCCTCTTTTTCTTCTTATTTTCCTTATTCTTCTTATTCTTCTTCCTCGTCTTCTTCCTGGTCTTTTTCCTCGTCTTCATCATCATCATCATCATCATCATCATCATCATCATCATCATCATCATCATCATCATTTTCTTCTTCTTCTTCTTCTTCTTCTTCTTCTTCTTCTTCTTCTTCTTCTTCTTCTTCTTCTTCTTCTTCTTCTTCTTCTTCTTCTTCTTCTTCTTCTTCTTCTTCTTCTTCTTCCTCTTCTTCTTCTTCTTTTTCACGTTCACCGCCTGTAAACTCTGTCGGAATGTTCTGATTCTTCGTCTATCTTCGTCTTTAGGTCATGTTCCAGAATCTTAGTCTTGCGTGCACACATGCTTAACATATCTGGCTTATTTGTATGCAGACCTTTGGTTCCTTGCCTCTCATGCAGATGCACTCTGACTTCGAAGTATGCCCTCAATTAGTCCACTCCTACGACATGGTTGTTGGGGAAGCTGTGGACTTGTTCCCCACACGGGGGACGAAACGTGAGAAAAGAGGCCAAAGATACTGGACTCCATTCATGATGTTTAAACAATTGCATAGGGTAAAGCGCAATGGAAGAATAGTTCGTTAGTCTTGTTTCCCTTATAACCTATAGAACTGGAAGAAGATGATGATGATAAAGAGACGACGTCAGTGTGTGGATAAAGCTAACCGATAATCCAGGTCTGTTTGACCTCAGCATTCCAGAATAAGTAATTAGCGGTCCTGGCTGGCAATGGATTAACGGAATAGCTGAGGTAGAGATGTGAGATGGAAATATACTTACCAGTAATCAACTGCCAACTGTAGTAAGAGGATGAATGTTACAGCGCTATATAGAATATTTTCTGTTGCATGCGTGTTAAACTTGAAGAAAGATCCGACAAGCTGAGAAAAATGTGCTGCAGTGTAAATAAGGATTCTAAATAAAATGCAAAGATTGCTAAGACATGGGACCAAAACCAACGAAGCAGGCTTGTAAAGAATATAGAGTTTACCTTTTTTTTTTTTTTTTAGATCACTATGTGAGGCAATTTTAAAGAACTACATACTGTTATTTTTTTTTTTTTTCTAATAGGATAACTATACTTTAATTCACTCAGCGTGCCACTCAGAACTGTTCTATGTGCAAACTTCGATAGGGTGCTGTTTGTTGCCGACATTTGATGTAAGATCTGCCAGAGCCAACGCATCTCAAAGTTGGGATCTACTCAGTAATTTCTTTGGAAAGTGTGATCTTTTTTGTTTTTTGTTTTTTCTTCTAATTCCCAAAGCGTACAGCACGAAAGTCGGCGAACGTGCTTCGTAATGCATGGGTGGTTCGATCCTAGCTGCAGGCTTTGTGCCTTGCATTGGTTTCGACAGTGTATTGTGAGGCAAACCGTCAAGAAAGCAATGAAAAACTACTGGACGTAAATTTGGCTAGAAAAAAAACAAAAAAAAACATGCTGTGGTTGGTTTCGCAACGTCCTGTAAAGTATACACAACTAACCTTTAACAACGCGAAATTTAAAACGACGAAAAGCGGAGGAAGAACTAAAATAATATGGACTAAATAGGTCACTGACTTCTTTAGCAACATTACAGCTCAGCAACCAGCGTGCCCTGCCTAGACTTCCTATCATTTGTTGATCTGCGCTCATTGAGCTTTAATGCATCCAGCGTGCTGCTGAAAATTGATGAAGTGCAGCAGTGGAGATCAGGTCCTAGCTTCATGACCCAAGTCGCCACCTTCAGAGATTGTTTGGGGAAGCAATGGACCGAAACAATTGCCGACGAAGGATCTCTACTGATGACCGAAGAACCCCTGTTGTGCATGCTCCCGTGTGGAGTCCTTTGATTGTTCCACGAGCAACACGTGCGGTGTCCGTGGCTTAGTCCGACTCGCAATTCCAACGCACCGTGATCAAAACCCACTGCTGACTGCGTGGATTTTTATCATGGTATAGGGCGTCGCAGGTCGACCCAGCCTAAAATGGGTACCAGAATGGTTGTCCTGGGTAGGTAAAGACGGCCGGCGTTATGCTGACCATATTACCCAACTAGTGCCGATTGGTCTGTAAAAATATGGGTGCTCTTCTTATATACCCAATGCGCCTAGAGCTTAAAAAAGTGATCATTACTATCTTTACGTGCAACATGTACCGTAGGCTGCTGACGTCTGCCAATGCAACTTCCAGCTAAGATCTAAACCAAATAATTGCTTTTGAAAGTGTTCGTATCTTATGCCTCGAAATAAGTATCTCTCTTTTATCCTACAGGCTTTGTTAACAGGCAAGCATAATACTGAGTAATAATTCAACATTTCGACAGGATTCCAATTTTCAGGCGTCTAGGCGTCAACGCCACAGCGGCGACTCCCGACCGTTTAGAAACACCCGCCCCCCCCCCCCCCCCCCCCCCCCCCCCCCTTTTTTTTTTCTTCAATAAAAAAAAATTATAATCAAAGAGCTAGAAATTCCCCATGGGAGTTCTAAGATTCCATTGTGGAGAAAGCTAGAATAGATCCACTGCCTCCCAACAACATATCGTGGGAGTCGACTAATTATGGGCTTCCTTCGAAATCATGGTGCATCCGCCTGAGACGCAAGAAACCGACAGTCTGCATACAAATATTTCAGATATGCTAACTGGATGGGCACACAACACTCAGGTTGTGGACAAATATAAAAGTCCAGAGGTGGAAGAACAACTAGAACTTTTAAAACCGGTAACGCGAAGAAGAAGAAGCAAAAGAAACAGCCAGAAATGATAGCGTTGGTTGGGCAGTCTCCTGTAAACGACAAACAATTTGGTAGTATTAGACGACGAGGCTCCAATCCCTTGGAGGGTAAAGCGTGTAAAGAGGTCCTGTCATTTACATTGACCCCTCTGTCTTCTACCCCTTTATCCTCCAATGCAGTGTGTCGTAACCCTTTTCAGGGGTCGCCACAGACCATCGGAAAACACATTTTTACTGAAGCTATGAAGTAGCAACGAAAATATTTGTATATGTTGGGGTCACCAAAACACGAGGAACTATATTAAAGGGCCGCTAGATTAGAAAAGTTGATAGCCACCGCTCCAATGAAAAACAGACCCAAACCAGCTAACGCCACATCTTTCTATCCTTTGTCATCTCCTGTAGCACACCCCACGTCCTCCCCATATTTTTAACTTCACTCTAAAGTTGCCCTCCATGTTAATTTTTTTTTGTCTGCCCTAATTTCTATGACCCTTAGAGTTCCAATTAAAAGCACTTCTAGTTACATTCTTCTAAAGTTTCAGACAGCCTGTACCATCCAACACAGACATATATACTTGACCTTATAATGATAGTATACGACTATGTGTATCAATGCCAAGTTAATTACCCACCAAGCTAAGGGGGTAGTAACTTTACTACATCTGACTGTATAGTACACGCGAGACGCCACAAACGTCATTTTTTTTTTTTTTTAAATTATTGAAAGTGATATCTGAAAACACAGGGAATTAGATATTTAACGACAAAGTGACATCTAGATTATCTCATCTCATATTACATTATTTCCCCATTCTGGTAGCATTTTTATTACTGCTCAAATCATAATATTTATCTTGTCTTCTACATATAATGCTTAGTCTTGTAGTATAGTAAAAACGTCCAATATAGGAGACGTATCTAGACGTCTCACAAAACAGATTTAAACGGTCAGCTTTCTAAACGTTCGGCTTTCTTACTGTCCCCGCCTTGAGATGTTGGTAATCGCGTCTGTCCACATCCTTCTGCCCTATGTACTTTTTAAAAAAAAAATGTCATATAGAGAAGATAAACAATATCATGATGTCAAACTTTGCAAACATCCTTTCTCTTAACCTCTCTTTCCTCTCTTCCCTTCAACTTTTCGGATGTCACAATCTCTAGTTTTTCCCCTGCGTGCGACGTGTCCAAAGAATGTAGATTGACATGTTTTGATGCTGCCAGTTAATTAGGTTTTTGAATTACGTTTTGTTTCAAGACATTTACATTATACTTTTTTTTTTTAACTCTGTAAAGTGTTGCCCATATTCTTAGCGTTCACCGGAAATAAACTCTGGCGGAAAGTTCTCGTTGTTCGCCCACTTCCGAACATTGTTCCAGAATTTGAGTTTGCGTACACATCCGCTTTTGTGTATGCAGACTGTTGATTCCTGGCCTCTCGTGCCAAACTGGCACCTGACTAGCGCTGAGTATTGTTGTACAGCAGGGGTTCTCAAACTGGGTGCCACTGCACCGTGGTGCTGTGAGCGTATGTCAGGGATGCCGCGGCAATAATTATAAATTTTTACAAATCTACTTGAGATCAGCGAAGACAGTAGTTTAAAACAGAAATGCTATGATGGAAACTAGGAAACGTTTTCAATGCATGTGTATTCAGAAGACAAGTTATTGGCTATGATGCAGTCCATTCTCAAAGTACGCTTTCTGGGTCAAGTGATTTGAGTGTAAAATTAAAAAAAAATACCATATACACAAAGGAAATGGGACAAATAATTTCAAACAGTTTCATTCATAGCGTTAAAGACAACTGAACATTATATGTGCACAGTTTTTACCGTTTTAAGGGTAGGTTTGACAACCGCTGTTATACCGTAATATAATTTTCTTGTAGTTTTCTCTTTTGTTTTCCTCGCCCGAGTTGATTTGAGCCGAGATCCGTGATCGCATCACTCGAGACGTTCCCATACACGGTAGGACATCTTCAGCAGCCGAAGATAGGGTCTAATTATGCTGGTACAGTAGCTGTGTTCTTGCACTCTTTCGAAAGTTTGCTATGAGAACCATCATCCACTTTATTTATGATGGTACAGTAGCTGCGTTCTTGCACTTTTTCGAAAGTTTGCTATGAGAACAATCTTCCACTCTAATTTTGATCTCGATGATGGTACTGAAGCTGTGTTCTTGCACGTTTGCGAAAGTTTGTTATGAGAACAATCATCCACTCTATTTTGTCATCGTCGTGATGGTACAGTAGCTGTGTTCTTGCACTCTTTCGAAAGTTTGCTATGAGAACAATCATCTCCTCTATTTTTGATCGTGATGAGCGTACAGTAGCTGTGTTATTGCACTCTTTCGAAAATTTGCTATAAGAACAGTCATCCACTTTATTTGTGATTGTGTTTTTTTAAGACGGGTCCACATTTGTGTTTTTGTTTGCCCCAATGTATTTTACTCATCACACGTTTACAGAACTACAGCAGTTAATCTGACTTTATATCAGCAACTGAGATAACGTTCTCCAGAAGCGGTAGTTTATCTACCCCAGTATTATACCTTCCACGCGGTAAAACGTAGTTAGACAAATTTGGCATTCATCTGCGAATAACTGATTCCAGAATGAAAGGAACCCAAACCCTATAACGCGGCTGTCGTATGACAGCAGACTGTTACATCCAAATGATAGAACTCCGCTAAATAAATCTTTGGCCAAGCGACAAGAATCCTGATGTGATGAAGATTGCACTGTCTTGCCATATGTGATCTGTAGTCGCTGCTTCCTTCTCTGCTTTGCTTTAATAGTGCCAAACAATGTATGCCAATTCATTTCTTCTTCCTCCTCCTTTTGTTCTTCCTTTTCTTCTTCTTCTTTTTCTTCTTCTTCATCTTCTTTTTTTTCCTTCTTTTCCTTCTTTTTTCTTTATCTTCTTTTTTTTTTCATTTTCTTCTTCTTCTTCTTCTTCTTCTTCTTCTTCTTCTTCTTCTTCTTCTTCTTCGTTTTCTCCTCCTCCGTCTTCCGAGCGTTCACTGGCTTCAACTCTGACATAAAGTTGTGGTTGTTTGTCCACTTCTGGACTTTGGTTTTGCTCCAGTGCTTGAGTTTTGTGTCCACAACGGTTCTACAGATTCTGGTTTATTTGTATGCAAACGATAGGTTACTTGTCTTTCAGGCCCAGTTGCTCTGAATGCGAAGGAAACATCCCTCATTAGTCGCCTTTTACGACAGGCAATGTAGGGGCAGTAAGTATACCCATTCACACCCATCCCGTCCCACTCAAATAGGGCCCACAAATCAATACATTAAATCTTTTTTTTTTTTTCGACCAATAGCGCGCTTCTGTGTTTACCAATTTTGTCAGTTGTGTTTTCTTCACCCTGTTTTATCCCCTAAGTATATCATCTTGTACTGTAGCTTCTTGTTTGACTCCCTAAGTGTATGACTTCGTACTACAGCTTCTTGTTTGACTCCCTAAGTGTTTCACCTCGTACTACAGCTTCCTGTTTGACTCCCTAAGTGTTTCACCTCGTACTATAGATTCCTGTTTGACTCCCTAAGTGTTTCACCTCGTACTACAGCTTCTTGTTTGACTCCCTAAGTGTTTTACCTCGTACTACAGCTTCTTGTTTGACTCCCTAAGTGTATGACTTCGTACTACAGCTTCCTGTTTGACTCCCTAAGTGTTTCACCTCGTACTACAGCTTCTTGTTTGACTCCCTAAGTGTTTCACCTCGTACTACAGCTTCTTGTTTGACTCCCTACGTGTTTCACCTCGTACTACAGCTTCCTGTTTGACTCCCTAAGTGTTTCACCTCGTACTATAGCTTCCTGTTTGACTCCCTAAGTGTTTCACCTCGTACTACAGCTTCTTGTTTGACTCCCTAAGTGTTTCACCTCGTACTACAGCTTCTTGTTTGACTCCCTAAGTGTATGACTTCGTACTACAGCTTCCTGTTTGACTCCCTAAGTGTTTCACCTCGTACTACAGCTTCTTGTTTGACTCCCTAAGTGTTTCACCTCGTACTACAGCTTCTTGTTTGACTCCCTAAGTGTTTCACCTCGTACTACAGCTTCTTGTTTGACTCCCTAAGTGTTTCACCTCGTACTACAGCTTCTTGTTTGACTCCCTAAGTGTTTCACCTCGTACTACAGCTTCTTGTTTGACTCCCTAAGTGTATGACTTCGTACTACAGCTTCTTGTTTGACTCCCTAAGTGTTTTACCTCGTACTACAGCTTCTTGTTTGACTCCCTAAGTGTATTACTTCGTACTACAGCTTTCTGTTTGACTCCCTAAGTGTTTCACCTCGTACTACAGCTTCTTGTTTGACTCCCTAAGTGTTTCACCTCGTACTATAGCTTCCTGTTTGACTCCCTAAGTGTTTCACCTCGTACTATAGCTTCCTGTTTGACTCCCTAAGTGTTTCACCTCGTACTACAGCTTCTTGTTTGACTCCCTAAGTGTATGACTTCGTACTACAGCTTCCTGTTTGACTCCCTAAGTGTTTCACCTCGTACTACAACTTCTTGTTTGACTCCCTAAGTGTATGACTTCGTACTACAGCTTCTTGTTTGACTCCCTAAGTGTTTCACCTCGTACTACAGCTTCTTGTTTGACTCCCTAAGTGTTTCACCTCGTACTACAGCTTCTTGTTTGACTCCCTAAGTGTATGACTTCGTACTACAGCTTCCTGTTTGACTCCCTAAGTGTTTCACCTCGTACTACAGCTTCTTGTTTGACTCCCTTAGTGTTTCACCTCGTACTATAGCTTCATGTTTGAATCCCTAAGTGTTTCACCTCGTACTATAGCTTCCTGTTTGACTCCCTAAGTGTTTCACCTCGTACTATAGCTTGCTGTTTGACTCCCTAAGTGTTTCACCTCGTACTACAGCTTCCTGTTTGACTCTCTAAGTGTTTCACCTCGTACTACAGCTTCCTGTTTGACTCCCTAAGTGTTTCACCTCGTACTACAGCTTCCTGTTTGACTCTCTAAGTGTTTCACCTCGTACTACAGCTTCCTGTTTGACTCTCTAAGTGTTTCACCTCGTACTTCAGCTTCTTGTTTGACTCCCTAAGTGTTTCACATCGTACTACAGCTTCCTGTTTGACTCTCTAAGTGTTTCACCTCGTACTATAGCTTCCTGTTCGACTCCCTAAGTGTTTCAATTCATTCCATAGCTCTCTGGTTGATTCTCTGTTTCATTTCGTACTGTAGTTCCTAGTTTTAGTCTTTAAATGTATCACCTTGTATTGTAGCTCCTTTATTTACTCCCCAAGTGTATACCCTTGTAATGTAGGTCCTTGCTTCACTTTCTAGGTGTATCATCTAGGACTTTAGATCTCTGGTACCCTCTCTAAGTGCATCATTCTGTACTGTAGCTCTCAATTTCAATCTTTAAATTCTTCGTATCGCACTGTAGTTGCCTACTTAACCTCTACGTGTCTTTCATTCCCTAAATGTATCGCCTCATACTGTAGCTCAGTATTTCACTCCCCAAGTGTTGCTACCTCGTACTTAAGCTCACTTTGTCACTCCCTAAATGGTTTCACCTCATACTATAAATCACTGTTTCACTCCCCAATTGTCTTTTACTCCATAAGTTTATCACCTTGTGCTGTAGCTTTTTGGTTCAAACACTAAGTGTATCTTCTCTTACTGTTTCACCTCCTGTGTTTATCACTTAGTATTCTTACTCTCTCTCATCCGCAATCTGGCACGGTAAAGTGGTTAATGAAACTTTAATTGTATGTACTCGTCTTAATTAATGGCCTTAGAGGTTTACCCCTGTTTAAAACCTTAAAACTCGTATTCCCTCACCAGATAAACAAAGATGAACATCCTTAACCCCTGGGTTTCAAGCACCGTGTTTGTTATTAATACGCTCTAATTGCGTGTAGTTTGGCTTCCAAAGCATTGACCTAGCTCGGCAAGGTAAAACACAACTGTAGACTTGTACTTATCCATGCCATAATTATTATGAGCACAAACATGGAAAGCCAGCTAGTTCTGATCATCCAAGGAATTCAGACAGGCTTACGTCTACGCTCTCTTGGCAAAGTTTCCAGCACCTTTATATGCATGCTAATTGCAGACGGATTTACACATACGACTCGAAGATCCCCAAAGGAGCAGGGAGAAATCATGAAATGTGGGTGAATTTGAGACCAACAGCTTTCTGTTAGCGGGAATGTGTAATTAATGACGTAACCAAATACTTGGATAGGGGTTCATACTGACACAGGCTGTTTGTTTTAGCCACATGTAAATGGATGAGGTATTTTATTTGTTACATTAGGGTAAGCTAGACGACAATCCAGCATATTTCACCTCTCATAATTGTTCGCCTGATCTGTCTGTCTGTCTGTCTGTCTGTCTGTCTGTCGGTCGGTCGGTCGGTCGGTCGGTCGGTCGGTCGGTCGGTCGGTCGGTCGGTCGGTCGGTCGGTCGGTCGGTCGGTCGGTCGGTCGGTCGGTCGGTCGGTCGGTCGGTCGGTCGGTCGGTCGGTCGGGTCGGTCGGTCGGTCGGTCGGTCGGTCGGTCGGTCGGTCGGTCGGTCGGTCGGTCGGTCGGTCGGTCGGTCGGTCGGTCGGTCGGTCGGTCGGTCGGTCGGTCGTCGTCGGTCGGTCGGTCGGTCGGTCGGTCGGTCGGTCGGTCGGTCGGTCGGTCGGTCGGTCGGTCGGTCGGTCGGTCGGTCGGTCGGTCGGTCGGTCGGTCGGTCGGTCGGTCGGTCGGTCGGTCGGTCGGTCGGTCGGTCGGTCGGTCGGTCGGTCGGTCGGTCGGTCGGTCGTCGGTCGGTCGGTCGGTCGGTCGGTCGGTCGGTCGGTCGGTCGGTCGGTCGGTCGGTCGGTCGGTCGGTCGGTCGGTCGGTCGGTCGGTCGGTCGGTCGGTCGGTCGGTCGGTCGGTCGGTCGGTCGGTCGGTCGGTCGGTCGGTCGGTCGGTCGGTCGGTCGGTCGGTCGGTCGGTCGGTCGGTCGGTCGGTCGGTCGGTCGGTCGGTCGGTCGGTCGGTCGGTCGGTCGGTCGGTCGGTCGGTCGGTCGGTCGGTCGGTCGGTCGGTCGGTCGGTCGGGTCGGTCGGTCGGTCGGTCGGTCGGTCGGTCGGTCGGTCGGTCGGTCGGTCGGTCGGTCGGTCGGTCGGTCGGTCGGTCGGTCGGTCGGTCGGTCGGTCGGTCGGTCGGTCGGTCGGTCGGTCGGTCGGTCGGTCGGTCGGTCGGTCGGTCGGTCGGTCGGTCGGTCGGTCGGTCGGTCGGTCGGTCGGTCGGTCGGTCGGTCGGTCGGTCGGTCGGTCGGTCGGTCGGTCGGTCGGTCGGTCGGTCGGTCGGTCGGTCGGTCGGTCGGTCGGTCGGTCGGTCGGTCGGTCCGTCCGTCCGTCCGTCCGTCCGTCTGTCTGTCTGTCTGTCTGTCTGTCTGTCTGTCTGTCTGTCTGTCTGTCTGTCTGTCTGTCTGTCTGTCTGTCTGTCTGTATGTATTATTATTATTAAATATGAAATGAGGTATAAATGAAAAATTGTATGCAAGGAGCGGAGTTGAAGGGCAGTATGTTAGACGGGCCTGCGTGCCCAATTCTCAACACTTTTAAAATAAAGTTTGTTCGCTCGTTCGATCTGTCTGTCTGTCTGCCTGTTTATCGACCATTTCGTTTGTCCATCCGTTTGTCTGTCTGTCTGTCCGTCTGTCTGTATATACATACATACATCCACTCTATAAGTATGGGGAAATACCAAAAATGATATGAAACAGAATGAACTAGGCACTGTGACGGATAGTCAGCAGGAATAGCCATCTTTAATTTCCGCTTCCTTTTGTGTCATAGATAATTGTTCTCTATTCAATTTTGCCTTTAACATATCATGCTTTACAAAACAAGTCATGAGTTTTGGTAAAGCTTTTACAAACGTTTAGTTGTTCAATGTTCTAAATCCCGTCTCTCATCTGATGTTTAAGTTGTTGTGGCATTAGTTGTGAGGAGCGGCTGGCCGAACAGTTTAAAACGCTGGGCTCTCAAGCGTGAGACCCGGGTTCGAATCCTCGGTAAGGCTGGGGATTGTTTTTAGCAAGAAATTAATAATAATGAAACTAGCACAGAAAGGAATGAACTAACGAAAAAAAAAATAAAAATGATAAAAGTGAAAGTAATCAACTAATGAGAGTAACAAACTATCAATGTAAATTATGAATTTTTCTAAGCAAATGAACTAACAATAAATACGGTAAGTAAATGCTTTAAAGTCCTCAATGCCGAGAAGGTGAACTTCACTGTGCAGTGTGTGATCCTTTGTGCTTCCATATTTTTGCACAGAGCGACTGGTGCCACTGGTTTACTGAAAGTGGGTTGCACAAAACAAAAGCCCCGAAGCTCCAGCGACAACGTCGAACGATGTGCAAAACACCTGCTCTTGGGAAACGAAAGGCGGCGTCGAAAATTTAACCTGCATCAAAAATCGAACCCAAACCATCAGTGCATAAAGGAAACGACCTACTTTGTCATGTAGAGCAAAGAAGTAAGTCAGTCGAAGGAACTGATAATTTAACAGTGCTTTTAAAAAAGTCGTGTCATCACACTTTCACAAACATCTCAACTTCTATACGGATCAACACGACATTTTTGCATGTGGCATAAGATTTCATGCGGCGTCCGTGGCTTGGGCGTTGCGAGTCCGACTCGTAATTCCAGCGTACCGCGATCGAAACCCACTGTTGGCTGCATGGATTTTTATCATGGTATGGGACGTCGCAGGTCGACCCAGCCTAAAATGGGTACCAGGATGACTGTCATGGGGAAGCAAAGACGGCCGGCGTAATGCTGACCACATCTAGGGCCGATGGTCTAGAAATTTGGGCGCTCTCCCCATGTACCCGATACGCCTAAGGCATGAAAAGGGATCTTTACTTTACTTTTTTTTTTACTTTTAAATTTAAATTTCCTTATGATTTTTTTATTTGCACTTGCACGGGTGCTGCTATTTTTCTTAAAACAGCAAATTTCTTCCATCTCGGTCTGACTCATAATTTTTGTAACCCTATAGAATAGACTATACTGTAATTGAAACACGCATATGAATTGTTTAGAAACCATTTCACACTGCAGCGATGCGTGGAGGTTATTTTGATAGCCTATCCCGCATACAGTTAAATTTCTTTTTTCAAATAACTCAGGGGTAGCTAATGATGGAGATGAACTTCTGAGAGTGAAACGTCTATAAAACGCGTGCAAACCGACCGTCCAGAAAGCAATGGAAAACTACTGGACGTAAATGTGCCTTAAAAACCACACAACAGCGAGGGGCTATTGGGATTGGTTCTGCAACGTCCTGTAAAGGATACGCAACTAACCAGTCACCTAACAAGGTGACCTGGGAGCGGCTGGCCGAAGGGATATCGGCGCTGGGTTCTCGTGCAGGAGTGCCAGGTGTGAAACTTTCGTTAGGTTATAGGTGGGGGGGGGGGTTCTGTATAGATAGACTGCCCTACCCATGAGGCTCTTAATGCCCAGGCTCAGAGACCTACACTACAGAAATAGAAAGTTTAAAAAAAAAAGTCAGTTTCCTTTTGTCGTGAAATGACAGCCATTACGCATCGGTCTGTAAGGCTGATAACCTGCCTTACCTGTACTCTGCACAAAATTCAAACTTGGACTCGCCCAGAAATATATAGTCCCTTATATCTATATATATAGGCCTGTATTGGACAACATTATTATGTCTGCCTTTTCTGGTTACTTTAACTAAACTCCACTTTTAAATGTATATCTCTTGGAGATATATTTAGGGAGTTATTTGAGGTTTCTTGGAAACCGATTTACTCCTTGCCCCAGTATACAAGGGACTTCTTTTGTACCAACGCCTGAAGTGTCTAAGCGACGCTATTCTCCTTGCCAGCTTCTCAAGCGTCCAGATGTGTTAATCTGTGCCTGTATAACTTTCACTTTTCAAGGCAATCTGGAAATGTCTCAGTTTTTACATATGCTTGGGTAAGTTAATTATAGTTTACGAGTACCTAGAATGATGTCTGTAAAGTAGTCACTGCTGTAGAGAAATCCATATCGGCTGTGTGATCTCACTTAGTTCGACCGTTCTTGATCGCTAGAGAAGCGGATTCGAACGTAGATCTTCCACTGTACAGACTAAATAGCTTATGCCCTCAATAAACCACCCATACTGATAAACATTTAATGCCCTTACAATTGTGTACGTTTTAAACTACTTACAGTATCTGTACATACGAAATGGGGACAGAATTGGGTCAGGGCTTTGTTAATCAAAGTATGTGTGTGCTTGACCCAGATCAATGAGTGCTGGGGCGGTTGGGAAAGCTGGTGAATGCAGGTACTGACAGTAAATATTGGTGTCTGTGTGCAGAGTGAGAGGGAGAGTGATATATGTGTTAGACCACTTTATCTATCTCCACTGTAAATCTGACTTGCCTTCTCTTGCACTAAACAGACAGATAAATATAGGAGACTTATGTCTTTTGGTCTGGAGAGGCAATCTGAGGAATGAAACAGGAGAGCAGGGAGGAGTCAGCAGATGGGGGTTGATGACTGATGCTTGCTCTGTCTTTCCTGTCAAGATGTTACCCTCTTGATGATGACTAATGTTGAGTTATTTTCTTGACAGGATGTATATTTTCTGAAGAGCTGGCAGAAGATTCACAGTCTCACCAACATCCACCAACTATCAAGCCACCAGAAACAACTTGTTGCCCACCAGCTAACACCTGTGAAGGTTCCTGACATCTCCAACCTGGGAGAGATGGTACCTCAAACAGCTACCAGTGCTAGAGCTTAATGTGGCTCAAAGACATTGTGTGTCCTTACTGGTGATAGAGACTTGCTAAATACCGGTACAGTTGCTGTATAGTGAAGTACTCTTACTACTTGATCCAGTGGAGCAGAATTTCCAGAGTCAAAGACAGTCGAATCATCCGGAGCTGAGGGAGGCATCATAGACAGAGAGAAGAGAAGATAAGTCTGATGCTTCGCATGATGTTGTGTTCCTCACAGCTCCTAGATTGTCCAGTGATGAGAAGATGTCATCTCCTAGACCTTCTGTCTGTGTAGTATAGTTGTGATTTGGACATGATATCCTGAGATCTGGCATTTGTCTCACTTTTATATATCTAATTTATATTGATTACATACATTCATCTTCATGGCTGACTTAGGTATCTCTATTTCACCTTTTTAAGTGTTTAGCAGTTGTGTATGTATGTCTATCTTCATTATATGTGTTAACATGGTTATGATAATGAACTATCATAACCTGGGGGCTTTCTTTAGTAAGTAGTGGGGGTGTCCAGCCAAGTGTGCCTAGAAATATTATATATATATATACTGACATATTTTGTAGTGCCAATACTTGAGTTGCCCTACTCCAGAGATAAGTTGATCGTATATTGGCCACGGGGAATCCCTTAGACCAATACAAGCCAAACGACTCAACATAATTATCTCTGAGTGCTGTTGGTTCTGAAGGAGGAATCCTTACATTAGGCACGCGACAGGAGTGATATGTGACACCTTTACAGGACGTTGCAGAGCCAACCCTATCCTGTTTTGGTTGTTGTGGTTTTCTAGGCAAATTTCCGTCCAGTAGTTTGCAATGCGTTCTCGACATTCGGCTTCTCTATACCACTGTTCAAACCAAAGCAAGGCGCAAGGCCCGCATCTGGGATCGAACACAGCACCCCAGCAATACGACACTCGTTCGCAATCCCTAAGCCACAGACGACGGTCAGTACAGCAATAATAGCATGTTGTTGTTGTTTTGTTCTGTTTTTATAATGTCCCACCTAGCCAGACATTTAACAAACGTACCGAACAGCTAGTCAGAGAATACAGGGTATATATACAAATACGGATTCTTCTTCATAGCCTTCACCAGTTGTGAAACTGCATAAAGTTCTGATTGTTCGTCCACCCGTGGTCTTTGGTCTTGTTCGAGAATTCAAATGTTCTTCCACATCAGTTTTACAGATTTGCGTATTTCTTTTATATACTGTCGATACCTCGCCTCCAAGGAAGATGCGCTCAGACTCTGGAGGAAGAATCGTATTTAATCGTCTCTTACGACATGCTTGATAGAGAGGCAGTGGGTCTTCCCTGCCCTTTCTCTTCTAAATGTGGCCCGGAACTCACAGACGGAGATAAGGATTCAAAACCAAGCAATCCAGGCCGGTAGAAACTAGTCTAGTCACTGAGCCCCATCGGGCACGATTCCATTATCAAACAGGAAATCCTGGATGGGGTAAGTACCAGATTCCCGTGAGAGCTTCATACTTCAGAAATATTAATACTGATGGAGAACTACTGAAACGTGCGATGAGCCATTTGAACTGGCTGTCAGCATGCGCAGAAATGAGGCAGACATCTTGAAACCTCTGGGGATCTGTGTCCCCGGGCCACCAGGCAGACCAGCGAGACACGGTACTTCATCACTACGTCTTCAGTACGTCTTCAGTACGTCTTCAGTACTTCTTCAGTACGTCTTCAGTACTTCTGGCAAGCAGTACTTCAGAAACAGTTTACATGAGAAATATTAATGACTGTAGACTTACATCAATATTTCATAGGGAAAAAAAATGTTAACGACTATACAGAAACAGTTCCTAGGTCGGTTATGGGGTGTTAAGACAGACCCACTTTCCCTAACAAGCATGTCGTTAAAAGCGACTTATTATGATTGTGTTGAAGACGGGATTGTTGTATACAAAAGTGCAGATATCGCAGCCTATTTGTAAAAAAATATGTAAAGGTAAAACCGGGAAATGTGAACCAGCCGCATTGCACACGGATAGAAACCATAAGTGCTCTGCCACTAGTGCGGACAGCTGATAAGAAACTGTTAGCCTGTGTCGCTGTTTGCACGCAACTCCGTAGCTACAGCAATGTTCCTCTATTTAGCCCAGAGTGTTAACTCTGGTACCCGTTACTTAGAGGCTGGTGAACCCCGGGAAACTCGCGGTTTCGAACACCAGCCGTGTGCTGCAGCGAGTCGCAGCTGGATTTGAAAGCCAGTCTCCTATCGACTGCGCGAAACATTTTTTGAAAGTGGAAGAAGAGAAAGAATAAAAATTTTTTTAAAAATCTGTTTCTAATATTTAATGCCTAATGGTTTGGTAGTCATGTCTATCCACAGCCTTCTGTCTAATGTACTTTAAATCCGATCTGAGACAGATGACCCTCTCTGCCATGATGTCAAATTGACCGGCATCTTCTCGGACAGTCTCCCTCCGAGTCGTTTACCCTCCAACCTTTCCATTGTCTTGAGGTACTCCAGTTGTTCCCCTTCTCATGACCTGACCAAAGAATGTGTATTATCTCCTTCAGAGGTGGGCTGTCAGTTCTCTTCGTAAATTCTTTTCAATGCATCTTCATAATTTTTTATTTGTTGTTGTTGTTGCTATCTTTGCAGGGTGTTCTCGTCATTCGTTTATGAAACTACATCTGCCCCTTCCATTTAGTTTTTCACTGACTGGCCAACAGAATAAATTCTCCTTCTTCAGCGTTCCGAGCCCTTGAGGTTTATTGCTGCAGATATCACCCGCCTCCATTCATCTCTCTGGTTGGTCTTCTCTTTCGAGTTGGTGACATCAAGTGTTTGCAGGTCTGTCTTGAAATTATCTCTCCATGTTCTTCTTCGTCTGCCTCCTGGTCTACAACCATTCATGTTCCTTGTGTATACAGTTTTTACCTCTCTGTTATCTGACATTCTCTCAATATGCCCAAGCGATTTCAGTCTATTAGATCTGATGATGCCATTGATCAATGGTGATTTAAACAGATTATGAATTTCGTTAAACAAAAAACAAAAACAAAAACTTTACAGGAGAAATATTAACCAATGTGCTTATGGAAAAAATGTCACAGGAAAAATGTTTACAACCATATTGAAACTGTATACAAGAGATAAATAACGACTGCGTGCTTGCATAAATATTTCACAAGATAATTGTTAACGCTATACAGAAACAGTTGACAAGAGAAATATTCACGAATTACGCTTACTTACATGTCTCAAAGTAAAAGTAAAGTAAAGATCCCTTTTTACACATTAGGCCCGTCGGACATATGGGAAGAGCACCCATATTTTTTACAGACCAATCGGCACAAGGTGGGTAATGTGATCAGCATTACTCCGGTCGTCTTTACAATTTCCCAGGAAATACATCCTGGTACCCATTTGAGGCTGGGTCTATCTGCCACACAGCCAGCAGTTGGTTTCGATCGCGGTACGCTAGAATTACGAGTAGGACTCGCAACGCCTTAAAATGTCTCAAAAGACAATTATTAACGACTATACCGAAACACCTCACATGAGAAATGTTAACGACTGTATATTTACATACATATTTCACTACATAAATGTTAACAACTACATACCACAAAACGGAGGGTAGCACTTAGCTTGCCATCCTTCTCTATTCCCAGCAATCATGAAAATATTAGGTAATTATTGTAATATTGGATTTTCACAATCCAAACGGGCGCTTATGATTTAGCACCTTCTGCAGCTCCAAAAATAAACCCATCCACGCTTAAGCTGCTCTAAATTCAGATTATATTCTCTTTGTGACCGACCTCTTTCCTCTTTGTTGTTTCATCTTCCAATGCTTGTATTTGTCCATTTGCTATAATTTATGTATGACCCTTTTCCACCCGTCTTGAATACACGGACTTTCATAAAATGGATTTTGTTCATTCTCCTCGCTTGCCGTTTTGAATCTAGCAGTACTTCTAGGACGTGGATTGAGGGTAGAGGGTTAGATTTATACTGTGTATTCACACATCAAACAATTTCCTATTACGATAAGGCTTTGCCCAAACAAGCTTCAATTCTGATCTCTAAGCAACACAATTTTCCTAATCAGAATGTTTGCCCAGTTCATCAGATTATTACGATATAACGGGACGTTCCAAAGTTAGCATCATAAATGCCTAGTATATTTTCCCCGTATAGAGCCTATAACTGAAATAAATAGACGGATTAAACTTTTTGATAACGCAATTGCCATCACTGTAGTTTAGGTTCGATACACAATATTGAAAGAACAGAGTACCTACTGGTTGGTCTCGAGGCATGGTGTTTGCCTGAGGTCACGGGTTTAAGCCCCGGTGAAGGCTATGATTTTTTCACGTGGACTTCTTGTAATTTCCTCTCGTCTCTGGTTAGTAGGATCGGACGCCTGTGGGTATTGTATCGCGCAGGTAAACAAAAAAAATATGTTGGCAGTTGGAAATCGAAAAGAGAAGCCTAACAGAATTGTCCGGGCAAAAGTTAGAGTTTAAAAAAATTTACCGAAAGTATTTCAGCATCCTCGTTGGTGCTACGGAGTTCGTGCCATGCTTTGAGATTCTTCGGACTAAGGCTACTACCCTTGTGCCACGACGTTGATCCGTCACCTAAACCTTTTGGCTCGCTGAGAAAAATCGTTCAAAAAACGACAACTTGTCAAACCATTAGGCTTACATGGCATGTAGTTATAGACCTTTATATTATAAACCAATCGACAATCGATTAGGGATGGGGAGGAGGGGCAGAATCTCACCGGTCGCCTTTGCTTCCCAGGGCTTCACCTGGTACCCATTTAAGGCTAGGTCGACCTGGAAGCTAAGGTTGCTTTTGTGCATGGCCCGTCAGCTGGGACCTAACTTGACCTGACAACAACATAATTAAAAATGTACTTGCACTTAACATTCATAGGACTTGAGAAATAAAGTTAAAGTTGAGAGGACCTGTTTCACTGCCCCAGGGTGCATCTTTTTTGGCTCAGTCTCTCTTCGCAGTCTGACTAGCCATCTGTCCAGAGCGTAGCACAAAACACGCACTCCGTAGTTCCGGCGACGATCCCTACAGATTTCCGTTAAACTTGCAATCTTGAACTGATCGACGCAGCCGTGAAACGAACACAGGACATCTAGAGTGAGAGGCAAACAGTTTGACCACTTCGCCACAGAGGCCACCAGGGACTAAAGAAATATTTGGAGGAGAAAACACAGTGTTAGAAAGAACACGATTTTTTTGCATGCATTCAAAAGTATGGGTATATTGGGCTAGACCTATATTTAAAGACCTATCAGAACCTTATAGGTGATATATTCAATATCACGCCAGCCGACTTTACTTGCAAATAATATATCTAGTATCCACTCAAGGCTAGGTCGACCTAGAAGCTTGACTGAAACAAACTGGCTCAGTCAGGACCCGAACCCACCACCTTCCGATCCGAAGCCGAGCATCTATCCGTTACACCACGGCGGCTCTCAAAACACAGAAGTAGAAGTGAATAAAATAATGAAGACATGCAGTATACTCCACATGATAGCAGGGTGTTGGAGGCTCCGGGAGGAGCGAACCACAGGTCTTCATTAAGTAGGAGGAGAAGAAGGATGACGAGGAGTAGGATGACGAGGAGTAGGATGACGAGGAGGACAAGGATGACGAGGAGACGAAGGATGACGAGGAGAAGAAGGATGATGAGGAGAAGAAGGATGACGAGGAGGAGAAGGATGACGAGGAGAAGAAGGATGACGAGGAGAAGAAGGATGACGAGGAGGAGAAGGATGACGAGGAGAAGAAGGATGACGAGGAGAAGAAGGATGACGAGAAGAAGAAGGATGACGAGGAGAAGAAGGATGATGAGGAGGAAAAGGATGACGAGGAGGAGAAGGATGACGAGGAGGAGAAGGATGACGAGGAGAAGAAGGATGACGAGGAGGAGAGGGATGACGAGGAGAAGAAGGAAGACGAGGAGGAGAAGAATGACAGCGAGGAGAAGGATGAGGAGGAGGAGAAGAAGAAAACAATAATAATAATAATTAATAATAGTAATAATAATAAGAAGAAGAAGAAGAAAGGAGAAGAAGAAGAAGAAGAAGAAGAAGAAGAAGAAGAAGAAGAAGAAGAAGAAGAAGAAGAAGAAGAAGAAGAAGAAGAAGAAGAAGAAGAAGAAGAAGAAGAAGAAGAAAAAGAAGAAAAAGAAAAAGTAGTAGTAGAAGAAGATAAACAAGAAGAACCACAACAACCAGTTTAAGAATGGAGGTGGAGGCGGGCACTGCAGCTTTCCGCTGGCTAGAGAACACGACACACACTCACAGCGTGATTGTAACTGATTCAGAAAGCATGTTGAGGAAGTTCAGAACAGGTATGCTTCGTGCAGAGTGGCATGCTTCGCTGCGGAGGACACGAGTGGAGAGTATTGTCTGGATTTTTTCACCGGGTGATGCCGGTGTGTTTGGAAATGAACAGGCGGACAGACTGGCTGGCTCTGCACAACTTGTTGGAATACTGCTACATGATAGGGCAGACGTGGTTAGTACCTCGTGGGAGAGCGTGTACAATTCAGAGGAGCAGATGGATCACCACAGACTGGTGAGATTGATACAGTTGGGGGTGACGAGAGGTTCTGGCAGATGCTCGAGGGTTAGAGGAAAGGTAAGACGGACGTTTAATCAGAAAGCTACTGGCACCATTAGTATCGGAACTCTTCGCTGGCTGCTGAAGATGGGGACGGAGCGCTTATAGGAATGCCCCGAGTTCTTGAATCAAATCAAATCAAATCAAATCAAACAAGAAGAAGAAGTAGTAGAAGAAGAAAAACAAGAAGAAGAAAACTTTACCATTCAGGTCCAACTATGTGAAAGCAACTTACCTCATGCGTTATGTGATGGTGGTTTCGGCCCGTCTCTCAATTTTGCTTCTGTTGTCCGCGAGTTACGTTGATAAGGTTAATCCAAACAGAAATAATCCGGAAAGGTGGGGAGAAACTATTTCACCAGCAACAACGTCTGCCCCAGTTTGTCACTGATGTGCCCTTACGTTTGTAACTATTGTAGTTAACCACGCTATAACCTAAATATATTGACGAATTCTAACTATTACTGATTTCAAGTGAATTAATGTGAAGCAAAAGCAATAGTCAGCATGCACGTCAAAGGCTACTGTAGGAAAATATGAAAATCTTAATAAAGAAGACACTCGGTTTGCTCAGTTGAAGAAAAACAGATAAAACCGGTAATAATGAAGTTTGTTTAAAATGTACTGGCAAAAATCAAAACAGAGTATTGCTGCATTAAGAAAGAATCAGAAGCTTATCGATGAAACAAATAAAACAGCAAGGTAGTATTAATGTTTAACATCGAGATAATTACACAAACAACTATGTAAATACATTGTTACAAATGTAATTAATAGGTACAAGCAATTTTAGTCAATACAGTAAAGTAGTATTTACCGAACGCAAAGTAACGATTTCTTCATTACATCGTATGCTTTACCGTTAGCATACAGGATACGAAATGTCATTACAAATGGTTAAGAACAAGAAATAACCTAAATGAGACAAGTCAGCAAAATATAAAGCCAGTGTTCTGCTATTTCTTGATCGATTAACATGTAGAAATATCACATTATATGTTCAGAAATAGACACGACTAAGCCATATGCAACAGCATTTAAGTTTTGCCAGCGAAATCGTGACCAAATCTGGACTTTCTTGTATTTTGTACAGTGAACGTAACTTATGTTAGTATGTAAACTTTAGTTATTCCGTGAAAGTCGCTCAAATTCGCACTTACATTCAAATAGACTTAAACAACTTAAAACAAAGAAACAATAACTGAGATACTAAAACAACTGTATACTAAATCAAAACAAACCGAATTTATTTAGAGCAAAAAGTATAGTGGAAATGTTCCAGTAGAAAGTGGCACTCCAAAGACAACTAGACTGAAAAACGATTATTGTTTTTGAGTCAAACTCAGCCAAACAGTCAAACAGGCGGTTTGCCGTGTCTGACTACATCTCACTCGCACGCGGCGCGGTCCTGTGGAAGGGAAAACGGTTGGATTACTGCTTCGTGGACAGACTGAGGCTGTGGGCGCGGGGGAAATTATTCACTGCACGCAGTGCGCTTAAATCAGCGAAATTGGCCTTGCTTAAATAGTTGGCTTAAAATTGAACATAACTTTATGAAGTTGGCACATTTGTTCGATAGATCGCACTTAGGAGATTTATAATACTGTGGTCTGAAAGTCAAGAAATATGTGGTTAGTTGAACTGCATAAAAGTGGAATATTGCTTTTGTATAGTTTTCATATTCGATCATTTACTGTAGCGTTTTAAACGTGATTATACAGTGTTCATTAATGCGAACATCGTGGACGTTGGGATATTAATAAAAGCAGCAAATACTGGTTAGAGTTAGTTCAATATAATACTTGAGTAGCCATTCAAGCAGCATAAGAAAAAATTACATTATTGATGCTTGTAAACATAGAAGTGGGAAAGAAAACATTAGGAAACACCCTTCTTATAGTTCAAGCGTTGTGGCATTGGTAGTCATGTCTGTCTACAACCTTCTGTCTCT
>CAJHNH020000766.1:224247-235274 GCA_905116865.2 Candidula unifasciata
CCATTTAATCACACGATTAGTTTGGTTAGTTCGGGAAATAATGAAGCGGGATGGATAGAATCAAATTAATTTAGATTTATTTATCATCAGTAATTAAAATGATGCTTTAAACAAATTTTTAAAAGGCCATTAAAGATGAAAGGGTCAATTTAATTCCATGGGGTTTTTGTACTACATACCATGACCTCCTTGCACAAACTAAGAGCGTCACTGAAAGCACAAACTTTTTAGCTGTAAGAGCAACCTCAGTAATCTCCAGTAACATTACATTCTTGAACCAACCCCAAAGGACACAGATGGGACATGAACCCACTACAGTCAGAACACAAGGCTAGCATCTTGACTAGAATACTCCTGAAGCTGACAGGGAGCACTGGAGTCATCTTTAACTCTTAGAGTCCCAAGGAACGCATCATACGTTTATAGGTTCCTACCTAGAAGCCCAATAAACGCATGATGCGCCGATTTTATTACTTTCTTCACTATCCCCTGGGCCTGTGATGCTAAACCCCCTGGGACTCAAAGAGTTAAGCTTGTGGTTTTGTAGAAGCTTTATTTGTCAGCGTCTTGCTATTTATTTTTTTCAATCCGTCGTGGCGCTTGATATGATCAAAATATTTCAGCTTCCGAGACAGGATGCTGTTTATTATCCAATCTTTCTTGATGTTTAGATCTTTCAAGATGTCAGTATTTATTCTCTTCTTTGTCCAAGATATTCTGAGAATCTTTCTGCGAGATAGTCCATGACTCACATTCTTATGTTGCTACGGGAAAGATGCATGCTCTCAAATTTCTAATTTTGATCTGCTTGCTGGTGCTTAACCAAAGACTTTTTAGGCTGTTTAAACTTTCTTTGCATTGCAATGGCCATCCTCCTTTTAATTTATGTCAGTCTCCGTTGCTGTTTATTATAGAGCCTAGATATTCAAAGCTGTGACATTTTCAAATTCTCTATCATTTATTGTTATTTTTGGATGACAGCCAGTTTTATCTGGGGACATTATTTTCATTTTCTTTAAATTCAAGAACAGATTTTGATTTTCACGTATCTTTTAGACAGAGTTTGGACAGATAAAATTAAATTTTCTATTTCCTTTACGCTGTTCAAAAGGGGGACTGTGTCATCTTGGTAGCGAAGTTCAGGAATAGGGTTGCCACCAATTTTGAGGGGATCATAACTGTCACAAGTCTGGTCATTTTTGACATTTATCGTTATATTTTCTGCGTATATATTGAATAGGTATGGTGAGAGAATGCACCCATGCCTCATTCCCATTGCACCTCAAACCAATCCGATGTTTCACCAGCTTCTCTGTTGGCTACCTCTTGTTCATTATCAAGATTTTCAATTAAAGGCACCTAATGAAACCCTACAGTTCTCATAATATTCCACAGTTTCTGATGTTGGACACTATCAATCGCTTTTCTATTATCTATGAAACAGGCATGAAGATCTACATTGTATTCTCTACATTTTTCAAAAAATTATTCTTATTGTAAAGATGTGATCCCTAGTTCCTCTGCCCTGTCTGAACCTACTTGTGCTTCATGTAGCTTATATTGTAATTTCCTTTCAATCCTCTTCATGATAATTCGTAAAAGGATATATATATAACGTGAATAGGTGAACTGGTAACGAAGGATTTAAGAACCCAATACAGCAAATATCGTGTAGAAAAGTAAACAAAAATGGCACAGGCAACAGTTTTTTTCCAAGTAAATAGAAACAAACCCCTTTGCTTCAGAAGGGAAAAGAGCCTGCTAGTTGCAATTTTGTTTTACTGAGGCAGATATGTGAGCAATCTACTAAATATGATAAAAGTCAACTGTGATAATCTCATATTTATCAATAGAAAAAAAGGCATTTGGTTGAGTCAGCAGAAGCAAACTATGGGAAATTCTAGAATACTATAGTATTCAAGATCAACTGTTGGCTAACATCATGGCTGTTCTCCAAAAGAGTCGGTGCACAGTAAAAACAACATAGGAAATGTGTTTTCTAACCATTGCTATTCATTATTTACACGAATAGAGTTACATACGAGACCAATAATGACACTGAATAAATCAATAAACTTCTTTTTTGCAGACAATCAGTGTCTAATAAGACATCAAGAACAGAAATTAAAACATCTTGACACCTTTAATCAAAGTATGATATGAGAATGAACATCATGAAAACTGAGGTAGTGAGAATAAACATGAAACATAAACACATGAACGTAGTGGGGGAGATTGGTGCCTCTTCTTATGAGTCGATTTGTACTAGTCTGATTTGTCTTCTTATTGTTACGTTGAGCGAGGCTTTAATTGGCTGGAGGTTTGCTGGGCCTTTCGCAGTTTAGGGAAGTATTTAATCAGATTGTTCTCATCCCACCTGGAACACAAAAACCCATTTAGCCTGATAACTCGTGGCCACATTTTTCCAGTGTGTACCGGTTCCTTGTCACGAAATATTCCAACAGTTAGCAGTGGACACGTTGCTGTCAGCATGGCAGGCAACATTACAGCCAAAATTGCAGCCATCAGTGCGGTCAACATTACGGCCCACATTGCAACCAACGTTACGGCCAACATTGCAACCAACGTTACGGCTAACATTGCAACCAACATTACAGCCAACATTACAGCCAAAATTGCAGCCATAAGTGCGGTCAACATTACGGCCCACATTGCAACAAACGTTACGGCCAACATTGCAACCAACATTACAGCCAACATTGCAGCCAACACTGCAGCCATCAGTGCGGTCAATATTACGGCCCACATTGCAACCAACGTTACGGCCAAAATTGCAACCAACATTACAGCCAACATTGCAGCGAACACTACAGCCAACATCCCAGCTAACATTGCAGCCAACACTGCAGCCAACAGTGCGGTCAACATTACAGCCAAGATTACAGCTAACATTGCAGCCAACAATGCTGTCAGCCTTCAGTGTGGAGACGACATAATTGATTTCAAAAAGAGACAAAAGACGCAATTAGTCGCACAGCCATTTAGGCAAGTGATTTTGCAGCTCTTTTTTTTTCTTCAGCTGACATCCCCTTTGAATATATTTCACACCGCCCCATCCACGCCAAGTTTAAAAAAATGATTGAAAAGAGGAAGACAAACAGAAACATGCCCAGTACAATTAACAAGAGCTTAAAGGAAACATCCAAATGTATCAGTGTCAAAAACAAAAAATAAACAGTCATCAGCAAGTAGTTGTGTACAAATATTAATGTGATGATTGACACAATACTGCCTCTTTGTGATATCTGCGATATTTAATTTGATGATAAGTCACAAAATAATATAGGTAAGTTGAACCCCAACAGCACATCACACAAGCGATAAACACCACGTGACACAAAGTGCCAACATGCGGATGGCGATCACCTGTGGAGCGGTCCTGAAAACCCTTTCAGTCGTATTTCCATATTTCAGGCCCTGCTTTATTACGGCCCCCGCCAAAAGCCAGGATGGCGCTTCAAAATAACGAAAAATTGCACGCCACACCCGGGTGATGATTACATAGCACAAAGGAATACTCATAACAAAATGTCAGTGTAACAAATCATTACACGTACAAATGCACTCAAATTGAAAATGGCATTAAAAAAGTAAAAAAAGTAAAGTTCCCTTTTCACGCCTTTCGGCGCATCGGGCATATGGGCAGAGCGTCCCATATTTTTACAGACCATCAGCACTCTGTGGGTAATGTGGTCAGCATTACGCCGGCTGTCTTTACTTTCCCAGGACAGCCCATCCTGGTACCCATTTTAGGCTGGGTCGACCTGCGACGTCCCATACCACGATAAAAATCCACGCAGCCCACGAAGGTTTCGATCGCGGTATGCTGGCTTACGAGTCGGACTCGCAACGCCTTAGCCACGGACGCCGCCGAAAATGGCATTACGCCCTATTAAATCTATCTTGCCAACCCCCCCCCCCCCCCCCCCCACGTCCCTCACACGGCGAGCTTTCCAGGTTGAAAACCACAGACGGATATACACTCATTTACTTTCGTGTACATACACATGGTTGTGTTGTTTCACTATTCCCTCAGCCCAAATTAACACCATGTTTCACTAAACATGCTAGTTTCCGCACAATCTGCATGTGCAACGCAACTTTGCCAATTTGGCTTTCTCTTTGAGCGCAGGCCAAGTCATGGAAATGAGGCACCACAAATTATGTTGTTTGGTGAACTATTTCAAAAACACCGTCGAATTTTCACAACCATATACGTAAGCGTCGTGCACATAATTACATAATTCGCACACACATACACACACACGTACACAATGTGATACGTATAAACTCACTCAGGACTCACTTTCTTATATCTATTTCTGGGGGCTTTATAAATGCAGTGCGTGTCAGCCTTGCTGGTGATCATGTGGTAGAATCTGCATCCAGGGTATCTAGCGCCTCTTCCTGTCGCTGTTGGCACTTGAGGTATTCAAGAGATCTCAGTTGATGCCGATCTGCTGCTTTTCGGTCAATGGTATCACATATTACAGTGCCTCACTTGCCTCTCTATTTTCCTTCTCCGTGTTAGTTAGTTAGATATTTGGGTTATCAGCACTGCACTCCTGACATGTCCATAGGTGTTTAGTTCTTCCTCTTATTATGAACCCCAACGTTCGATGGCTACTAGTGCCAGTTCCATGTTGATTAACATGGTGTGTCTGGTGTGCGTCTCGTTTTTTGCTATGCCGATCTTAATTCCCAAGTCTGCAATTTTGGCGAGTGATGTGGATTTACTGACCCCAAAGTCCTCTATCCTTCCTATTTGTCTGAGAGCATTATTAATATCAGCATGATCCATGGGCTGACCGTCGGTAGTGATAGCGGATCCAGCTAACCTATCAGCTCTTTCATTTCCTTCGACGCCTGCTTGTCCCGGAACAAAAATAAAGGTGACTCCACGCACAGTGGACTTTTGTAATGATTCAAGCCATTGTCTTCGCACCAAACCTGCCTGAACTCTCCAGATCATATTCATTGAATCACTGAGTATACATACGCGGATGTATTTTTGTGTTTCGAGCCAGGCGAACGCTTGCGTCACTGCCATCACCTCCATCCTCATGCTGCTGGTTGTCATGGAGAAGGCGCCGTTGGCTTCTTTGACTGTTCTGCGCGCTGAGCGTGCTGGGAATGAACATGCTCTTCTTTTTTAGCGTATAACGGATGCGTCTGAGTAGATTAGTGCATCTGCTTTGTCTGAATTTTCACTGATGAGAGCGTTGGCCTTCAGTCCAGATTAGTCTATTAAAAGATTGCACTAATGCTATATTGCTACTGCACTTCAGGGTTCTGATACGGGTCACTTGCGCCTGTATTATTGCTCAAAAATCAGCTTTATTGTTATTATTATATAATGGGTACATTATATATAATACGTGGATACAAGTTTTAGTACTGCGCACTGGGTAAATAATAGACATATGAACGGGCATTTAACAGCACCGACAAAATAAATTAGGATAAAGTCAAGAATGAAGAAGTTGGAAGAAGAATAGGACTGAAACCAGTCATAGAATTCATTAAAGAACATCAAGTGAGATGGTTTGGCCACCTGACGAGAATGCACTGGCACCAACTGGCACAGAGAGCCACGCTGAAGAAATATCTATATTAATAAAAATCTTAATTTTCCGGTGTCGTTAGCTCTAAACTCGGAAACTACTGAACCGATTGCTTTCAAATTTGCACACAACGTTGCCTCTGACTCAAAGCGTTATTTTTTGTCATAAAATCGCACAAACCACGAGCGACGTAGCTTCAGCAACGGTCAAATCATTATTTGTTTCGTTGCCCGCCCGGCTTTATTTTTAATGATATGGCCTCCTTTGACTGTGCAACACCGACCTTCACGTTATTATTATATACTTTTATTTCTACAAAATGCTTGAAGTAGCGTAGTTAGTTGTAAGCATTTTGCTTTTTTACTCGGGTGATAGGGGTTCGATTCCCCGCTGGGTGATAAAAAAAATTTTTTTTTTTTGGGGGGGGGGGGGGGTTTAACTGGGTGGCTGCCACATTTTGATGTGGTTTATAGCTAGGCTGCAGTATCTACGCCTTTTCCGTTTGATTTTTGGGGTTTACAGCTAGCCTGCGATAGCGGCGACGTGATGCTCACTGTTCATGTCACGGGTAATATTCGTTCTCCCTTGAGAGGGCGGTTGGCACGTTGTGTTGTGGTTTACAGCTAGGCTACGATATCTGACCTAAAGTCTTTAGTCTACGGTTGTAGGGTTGTAAGTATTCCGCCCTTCACGTGTATAACGGGTGTTCGATTCCCCGCTGGGTACTACATTTTCTTTTTACCCCAAAGGGGCGATTGGCACGTTGTGTTGTGGTTTACAGCTAAGTTGTGACATCTGCGCCTTACGCCCAAAGACATCCGATTTAAGTACAGTCCACATTAGTCTCCCCCCCCCCCCCCCCCCCCCCCCCCCCCCCCACCGACGCTTTACTCTATCAAAGACGTTAATGACGAAACTTTTAACTAAGAAGGCTTACGATCCAGTTTGGTCTTGGTCGACACGGATGCCAAGGTTAATTAAACATCGTCACTTCGGACAGGGAGAGACGACGAGTGCAGGTTTTTATTTCCGCTATTTGTGAGTATAGTGTACATTTTTTTTATATCACGGAATATTACTGTGGGTTCCATCACCGGTTAGGTGATGGAGTTTTATGTCGGGGACACACTTAAACTAAATAGTCCGTGGCGACAGCATGCGACGCCAACTCCTCTGGCTACAACGAGCTGTGCAGACAGTAGATACCGTTTTGTGTTGTTGTTGTGACGGTGGTGATGGTAGTGGTAGCAGTAGTACTGGTACTCGATGGGTTATGTGGTAGCTGTTACACTGGCCACATTTACTTCTTAGTACAGATTAATGCTACCCATTTTTGTCTGGGTGGACACGGATGCCAAGCTCAATTTAACAACAATATTTCGTCAGACGTTGACTTTCCCTTACTTCGTAGAGGATGATATGATTTCCCGGGGGGGGGGGGCGGAGGGGAGGGGTGGTTGGTGGGGAGGGGTGGGGGTCGAGGGGGGGGGGGGGTTGATGCCAAACACTGTTTACTGAGAGAGCTTAAAACATTTTTTTACATTCTCATTTCTTAACTATTTCTATTTTAACAATGTCGCCACATAATAATGTTTCAATCATTCGGAGAAGGAGATATAATTGGGCAAATGCTTGAGTCCTTGCGCGTTACGTGGGTGACTGGCGATCAATGCCCCGCTGGGTGATAAAAAAATTTTTTTTGCCTTTAACTAAGCGCCTGGCACTTTTTGTTGTGGTTCACAGCTGGGCTGCGATATCTACGTCTTCTTTCCGCTCGTTTGGGAGTTTACAGCTAGCCTGCGATAGCAGTGACGAGATGTTGGTCATGTCACGGGTAATCTTCGTTCGCCTTTGAGAGGGTGGTTGGAACGTTGTGTTGTAGTTTACAGCTAGGCTGCGATATCAGACCCAAACTCTTCAGTCTTAGGTAGTATACTTGTACGTATTCCGCCCTTTACGTAGTTGACCGGTGTTTAATTGCCCACTGGGTGCTAATTTTTTTCTTTTTCCCTCAAGAGGGCTGTTGGCATGTTGTTTTGTGATTTACAGCTAGGCTGCGATATCTGCACCTTTTGCCCAAAGACATCAGATTTCAGTAAAGTCCCATTTATCCTCCCCGCGACGCTTCACTCGATAATATACTATTCGTTGATGTCAGAAGCTGTTAACTAAGACTGATTACAGTCCAGTTTACTTTGGGTGGACACGGATGCCAAGGTAATTTAATATTCGTCCTTTCGGAGAAGGGAGATGACGGGTGGGGGTTTTTATTTCCGCTATTTGTGAGTATAGAACGGACTATTACTGTGGGTTCCATCACTGGTTAGGTGATAGAGTTTTTTTTTTCTTTTTTGGAAGCTCAGTTACACTAAACAGTCCTTGGCGACATCATGCAGCGCTAACCCCTCTGGCTACACCGACCTGCACAGACAGTAGTGACTGTTTTTTGTTTTTGTTCTGAAGATGGTGGTGGTAGTGGTAGCAGTAGTACTGGTACTGGATGGGTGATGTGGTAGCTGTTACACTGGCCACATTTACTTCTCATTACACAATAATGCTATCCATCTGTCTCTGGGTGGACACGGATGCAAAGCTCAGTTCAGTTACAATATTTCGTCAGATGATGACTTTCCCATCCTTCGGCGAGGATGATATGATTAGTGGGGGGGGGGGGGGGGGGAGGGGGGGGGGGGGTTTGATAACTGACACTGTTAACTGAGAGACCTTAAAACATAATTTTAAAGTTATCATTTCTTAACTATTTCTATTTTAATAATTTTGCCAAGTGATGATTTTTTATTCCTTCGGAGTGGGATATATTATTGGGTGGAGGGGAAAGGAACGGGGGTTGAGGGTTATGACAGACACTGTTAGTTGAGAGCTACTTTCTTTCTTTTCCATTTCACCATTCAGTGCCACAGCAACGCGTGGCAGGGCACAGCTAGTAATAAATACAGAGCAAGGGTAAGACCACGCAAGATATGGAGGGACATTATCAGGAGCAACCTAACAAAAATAAACACCAACATATTCAATACAATAGAAAAAAAAACCTACAAACGATCCTTACATACCCCCTCCCTCCACCCCCCCCCCCCCCCCCCCCCCCACTTTAAAAACCTCGCTGAGGTCAATAGTGGAAGAGAAGAAGAAGGAAAAGAACAGAGAGAAGAACAGAGAGAAGAACTACGCCGAGACTAATACGTTTTCAAGGTATGTGTGTGGTGGGGAGAGTGATGGGAAGGGGGGGGGGGGGGGGGGGGCAGCTCAAAGAACTTAAGTCTTGATGTTCCAGAGTCCTGGATACCGTTATCATATTTCCATCTCTTTCAAAGTTTTACATTTTATGTGCACGCTTTGTAAGTTTAATATTGTGTGACGCACTTCTTTGACAGGCCACGAAAGCTGGTCGATACACATCCGGGAGTTTGAGTCAATGATAATCTTCAGTCATCGTTGGCAATTCTGGGTGAAGACTGACCTCGTGTCGACACTGTTGTCATCCATCTGGCGACCTGATGCGCCATGTTGCAGCGGTTTATTGACATTTCCATTAAGAACAGAAGTCTTATTTGTAAATAGACATTGCCTAGACATTTAACGACCTTTGTAAATTGTTGTTGGGCGTCACTGTAGTTTTAAAGTTTAAGTTTGAGTTTTGAACAACGGATCAACATCATGGCACACGATTATAGCGCATCCATAAGCGTTCCGTTCTTCTTCTAACTCAAGTCGAGTCCAAAGAAGTTCAGCACGGTGCACAGACTCTGTAGCACCGACGAGGATCCTGAAATACTTAGGGTAGATTTTAAACTCTAAATGTTTTTCAGACAGCGCCGTTAGGCTACTCTTTTCGATTTCCGACTGCGATGGATTTTGTACGTGCTCACCATTGCACACGGGCTTCTGATCTCACTACCCAGAGACCAGAGGAGATTGCTAGAAGTCCGAGCCCACGTTAAAAAATCCCAGCCCTTAATGGGGATTGAACCCGGCACCTCTATCACTCGAGGCGGACGCCATGCCTTGAGACCACGCAGCCTCTTGTAGCTTTGAGGTTGGTGAAATAATTTAACGTTGCAATCCTCGACGTTGACCAGGGTTCCATTCCTGCAGGGGGCAGAAAAGATCGTTACCATGGCTTTCAGACAGTGGTACGGGAGTCCCCGTAGAAGAAATTAAGGTCTTGCCAAAGAAATTCTCCAGTAAGTGGTGGGGAAAACTGCAGTGTAGAATTGCACTCGTAGAAAAGCAATTTTTTTTTAAACGAACTGATAGTTCACTGAAGAATGGACCTTAAAAAAAATATCAAGTACCAACAACTAATGTAACGAAGAGATTCATCATCTCACGTGGCAGGCCTTCGCAGAACGTCGCTCTCATCAAAGTCTGCGTCGAAGGAAATTTATTTCGCCAGCTCCACTGCCTCATGCACTTTCCTGCCCAAGGTGTCACTTAAATCATGTCGGATACTTAGTGACACACTAGACCTGCCCATCTTTCCTGGAACCATGCCTTCTGCTACTATATATATATATATAAATCCGCCGTGGCGCTTAATATGGCCAAAACATTTTATTTCCCGCGACAAGATGCTGTTCACTAGCAAATCTTCCTTGATGCTGAGTCATTTTTGACTGTCAGTATATATATATATATATATATATATATATATATATATATATATATATATATATATATATATATATATATATATATTATTCTGAGAATATTTCTATAAGTATTTCAGCTTAAAACTCCCATTTTCTTCTTAAATAACTGCGATGTAATCTACGACAAGCATCCGTATGTGGCGACAGTGAAGATGCATACCCTCACATTTTTTACTTTGATTTGCTTGCTGGTACTTAACCATAATCGTTTATTGCTGTTTAATATTTGCATTTCTATGGTAATCCTCTTTTTGATTTTTATTGAACAATCTTCATTACTGATTATTATAGAGCATAGATATTTAATGTTTGTGACGTGAAAAGCGTTGTCTTGAGAAATAATATACTTCGAAATCAAAGTCTCTCCGACGATGCGACTCTCGTACCACAGTTCGATAGCCAAGAAAATTGTTATAACCCTGTTTGAACCTGGTACGTCGGTGATTGTGTCACCGGTATACCAACAGCAAGCTACTGAGCCACATATCGAAACACCAAATAGGTCTAGTTTAATCTTTGACTGCACGCGTGTTGTCGTTTCCAACATGCAGAAGAGAAGCTTGCAAGCTGACAAATGACAACTGCTTTCCGTGACATTTTCAAGTGTCAAAAATCATTTTCTGAAAGTCACACGCAGGCCGGGAATAGCCCAAGAAGCCACGAAGAATACCAACAAGGCGTTTCTACGCGGTTTAGCAAGTGTCTTAGAAAGGAAACATTGATGACGCTTGAGTATTGTTGTAAACGTTTATGGTAAACAGTAAAGGGA
>CAJHNH020000767.1:0-185000 GCA_905116865.2 Candidula unifasciata
CTGAAATTATTGGAGAAAGTCCTGTGCAAAGCCCAGAGAACTCTCAACGTACATTAAAGCAGAGGAGAAGATTATGGAAGCAAGCATTTATGTAAGGGGAATTAATTTGTTTCAGTGTCTTTTTATGTTGCGCTAGACAGCGGTTCTCAACACGGCGGTGCGCGACACTTTTTTTGGGGTCGAAGGACCCTTTCAGAGGGTTCGCTAAAGGACCATCGGAAAACGCATTTTCATTGAAGTTATGAAGGGAATGAATTGTTTGGGGGGTCGCCACATCATGAGGGAATTGTATTAAAAAGTCGAGGCTTTAGGAAGGTTGAGAGCCACTGCTCTAGAAGTAAATAAACCCATTCACGGCAATAGCGTATCTGCCAATTTACGTGGCGTTTGTCCCGTCCAGGCTGCCACCTAGAAAAATGTTTGTATAGACATATCGGCAATTGCTGGGGGTGTGCGGACAACACCAAGCCGGCCGTCTTTACTTCCCATGTTATTGTCTGATTACTATTTTAGACTAGGTTGACCTGGGAGCCAAGATCAATTATATATGACCGACGTTTAACCCCAGCAGTATCGTACAATGAGCGATAAACAACCGGTGACACAAACCACCGCCAACTCTAGATTTGCTTCGCGAATACTGGCTGTAAACTCTTGCGGAAACTTCTGGTAGTTCATCGACTTATTTTGCATATTTGCAAAATAACGGTCTGTGTTAATTTTCGTAAACTGGCTTTTGATTTGCTTCGCGAACACTGGCTGTAAACTCTTGCGGAAACTTCTGGTTGTTCATCCACTTTCTATGCATATTTACCAAAAAATTCGCAATGGTAAGGAATTGATTTCATCCAACAAGATGAAACTGGACAAATTTGTTTGTGCTGTTTGTACCTTGAGGATACATATTTAGTAGTGCTATAAGTACTGTTAAGAAAACTACTCTGGGTGAAAAAAGTATTGCACATATCAATTTCATACTGATTGTGCTTGTTTACTAATTATTAAATAACAGTATAATTATATGTTGTAGTAGTCTACTAATAATAATAATAATCATCAATTTTTTATATTTATGTTATGTATGATATGTGTATCTTTCATAGCAGTATTTGTATGCGCTAAATTCGATAAAGTACAAATGGACAATCAACACGTTGTTCTATTTAAAAAGGGCTCTTTGTTGAATCTCTGGGCATTGCTCTGTTCACAAGTGATCTTTAAAAAAAAAATCTTTGGTTATGGCTCAATGGTCGGCGTCTGTGGCTTCGGCGTTGCAAACGCGTTTCCTAATGCCGGGGTGCCGGGTTCTATCCTAGCTGCCGGTAGTTTGTCTGGCGTTGGTTTCGACAGCGGTACCGAAAGCTGACCGTTTAGAAATAAATGGCAAACTACTGAACGTAAAATTTGCCTTTAAAACCCACAACAGCCAAACAAATGCTGGGGTCGGTTCTGTAACGTCATGTAAAGGATACACAACTTCTTCCCCTTCTTCTTCTTTGCGTTCACTGGCTGTAAACTCCAGCGGAAAGCTCTGGATATTCGTCCATATCCTGTCTTCAGTCTTGTTCCACAACCTGAGTGCTGCGTGCACATCTGTTTCACAGATCTGACTAATTTGTATGCGGAGTGTGGTTCCTTGCCTCTCATGCAGATGTGCTCAGACTTTAAAGGATGTCCCCAATCAGTCGACTATGGCTTTATGAAAAAGGGATAGTTTTTCTCAAGTCTTAAGCCCATCCCTCTTCCTTTCTAACCGGGGCTTAGGACCGACAATGCCAGTATAACAGATTCCTTAACTCTTTCTGTGCGAAATAACGAAGATTTTTTTTATGGGTCTAAACCTTGATTTCTCTCTAAAACCCAATGTGGCCTTTGTATATATATATAAATATAGTCAGGGCATACTAAAAGAATCTGGTCATCCCAAATGGTCACTACTGCTGCGTAAATTGCCATTTTAAAAAAGGAAGAATTCACGATTTTTCATCTAGCTTTTTATCTTCACTTTGATATCTCCTGTAAAACATTTAGATATCGAAAAAAAAAAAAAAAAAATTACCTTGGGCATTCACTCGATTTGTTTCACAGTGTGCATACAACACGGGCAAAAACTTTGCCAGCAAAATCCGGCGTCTGGACGGAGAAACTCTGAAACAGCAAGAGATTATCTACAATCAGGTGACCGTGTTTGTTTTCCTCGTTTGTCCTGGACATGATGTTGGTTGCACTGTGTTCGTATACAGCTCAGTTGCTAAACTCGCCGTAAACAAGGCTGCCGTGTCGAACAGGTCTACAAAGGGTATTAGGTAATGTCTTGGGAAGTAAAGGTCGTCGGCGAGTTGCTGACCACATCACAACCGAGTGTCGATTATTGTATAACAAGACAAGTTCAGCATGATAAGCGTAAAACCGTAACAGAAGAACTACAGAGGTCGTTCCGTGTTTGTTGGATCGGGCCACTCGATGTATCAATGCACAAGGAGCTCACTTTGAATTAAATAGAGGGTATATCTTCAACTGTTGACTATTTTAATTGTTATGGAATTAGTCGCATTGCTCAATTGTCGGACCTTGTAGTATAAACTATAATTTGCTTGCAATAATCAGGTGATAACTGTGATTCTACAACCATGGCCGGAACACAAGAACATCTTGTGTTTATCGCTTGTGTGATGTCCTGGTGGGGTACAACTTACATACATACATACAACAACAGCATGTTAAAAGGTATGTAGCCATATAAGAGCACTGTGCAGGAGACACAAGAAGAAGAATAAACCAACTCATGACTGGTGTCATCAGCCGCTGCAGACTGTGGGGTTTTCTGACGATGGGATATGAGCACTTATGAACTGAATGGTCTGATGTGCAATGAGTATAATCGGTCGACTAACTAACCAACTAGCTAACTAACTAACTAATTAAATTCTATTTCTTCTGCTTCTTCTTCTTCAGCATTCCGAGCCCCTGAGGTTCGTTGCTGCAGATATTACCTGCTTCCATTTATCTCTCTGGCTGGCTTTCTCTTTCCAGTTGGTGACAACAAGTGTTTGTAGATCTGACTTGATATTATCTCTCCGTGGTCTTTTTGGTCTGCCTCGCTGTTTATGACCATTGGGCTTCTTTGTGTACAAAGTTTTTTACCGCGCTGTCATCTGATATTCTCATAATATGTCCTATCCATTTGCAGTCTATTAGCGCTAGTAAAGCCAGTGATCAATGGTGATTTAAACAAATTATGAATTTCGTTGTTGCTTCTCACTCTCCATTTCCCGCTGTTTGCATTTTTGTTTGCATCGATTTCGGATGGATTTAAACGGACAACGAAACTAGAACGTTAAAGGACTAAATAAAAAACTTTAGCAGTAAATGCCATTAATTTTTGTCTTTATCTGCTTCTTCAGAATTTGACAATCCTGCAGCTGGAAAAGCGCTGCTTCCACATGCAGGGAGAGCAGACGTCTGAAGACAAAGTCGGCCGGGAGGGTAAAATTAATGAACTACAGCGGTATTTAGAGCAGAAAGATAAAGACCATGTAGCCCTGGTGGCACAGTTGAGAATTGTGCAGGTAGATAAAAGTTTGTTTAATTTATTTCTCCTAGAAATTAAAAACTGATGTCTTCAATCTTCTTTTATCGTTGGAAGCCTGCCAGTGGTTTTCGGATGAGAAAGCCATTTGCCTTTGTGAAGGCTGTGGTGCGATGCGTGTATTTCGCTGATCCATTCCGCTAAGAGGCTTCATGGTACCTAAGCTTCGTGTAAATGATTAATAATAATAATAATAATAATAATAATAATAATAATAATAATAATAATAATAAATTTGTGCGAAACCGTAATTAAATATATGTTCAAAATAACGGGAAAATGCAAAACTTCTTCGCATGCATTGGAAAGTTTGGAGGGGGAGAGGTGGGGTGGGTGGGTTATCTTAGCTCCACCCCCCCCCCTCTCTTTTTATTTAGGGGAGAAATGAGCCTTCACCTCCTAAAACTAGTTTGTGAGAGGCAGGGCCGAAAAGGAGGTTGGAGGGAAAAAAAAAGGGGGGGGGGGGGAGCCTCAAAATAGGTTTTGTAAAAATGTTTCATTTGTTCTTCTTCTTCTCTTTCTTCTGCTTTTTATATCCTCCCATGGAACACAGACCGTCATCCAGTTCTCTCCAAACTGTCTTAATGGCTGCAGCCCCCTTGACAGTTTAGTTATGACTGCAGTGGATGTAACCTCTAATGTCTTTGTGAATATATTATAACTTGTTGGGGTCCAAGTCTCTTTCATAGTCCCCATACAATTATTTTAGTTGCTACTTCATAACTTAAATCAATATGTGTTTTCCGACGGTCTCAAGCGACCCTTGTGAAAAGGGTCGTTCGACCCACAAATGGGTATCGACCCACAGGTTGAGAGCAGCTGGTCTACCCGCTACACCACGGATAAATCCAGAAATTCACGAGAACAGTCTCTTTTTAAATCGACAGAAACGGAAATATGGTGTCTGGTAGCTCAAGACACAAACATTAGACAATTTGAGAATGGATGTCTTAAAAGAATATTAAATCTCCACTAGACAGGCTTAGGATTCAATTCGCAAACAACACAAGATACCAGGCCAGACAGTAAATCAAATTTTAAAGCCAAGCGCCACTGAAACCTCAACGGCCATGCACTCAGAATGGAAAATACAAGTACTCCCCCCCCCCCCCACCCACCCCTAAGCCACCCCCACCACACCCCCTCAATCAAGCCAGCATATTGACACTGAGAGAGTAAAAATAAGGAGAAGGACCAAGAGAGCGCGTGCTTAGAGTCATCACATCGTCAGGGAAGGTTCAACTTTGGGCCTAATGAACATCCAAGACCTACAACAGATGGCAACGAACCGTCAGACATAAAGAGCTCTGCCCTATGTGCCACATAAGGCTCAAGAGAAAAGACTAACTACCTAATGGGTTCAGGTGTCCCAATTTTATTAGGGTACAATTATAGACATTACATTAAAGAAACACAGAAAGAAATTAAACAAAAACAAGGATCTCATCAAGATAGAAAATCTGAAACCGGAAGGAGTAAAAGAACAGTTACAACAGAAAGTAGAGACAGCATTCAAACAACTTCCACGTGTAGTTGGAAATATTGAGGAAGAATGGGGTATATATATATAAAAACACTATGCTTAGTATTGCAGAAGAATTATGTGGAAAACGGAAGAGTGGAAACAGACGGGGAAATAACAAATATTCACCTTGGTGGTGCGAAGAAGTAAAAGAAGCAATTAAAAAGAAAAAAGACATATAAACAGTGGATAAAATCAAAGAAAGAAGAAAATTATATAAACTATAGACTGCAAAGCAGAGAAACCAACAGGAGTGTCAAGAAAGCAAAACAAGCATCCTGGGAACGTTTCGGTGAGTCACTAGCAGAAAATGAGAAAACAGCCAGCAGAAAATTTTTCAAAGTAGTTAAAAAGATACGGAAAAGAGATGAGAGCTACAACCCCACTGAAATAATTAATGATAAGACAGGAAGGCCATTAATAGATCCACCCGAGATAGCAGAAAGATGGAGGGAATACTTTAATGAGCTCTTTAATCCTCTAGGAGATCATCAGGAAAGAACAACTGAAGAGCACAGAGCAACAGTGTTAGAACCACACATACTAATGGATGAAATAGGTGAAAGCAGCATCAGATGGCTTCACAGAATATTCAATGCAGCATGGGTACAACAAACGGCCCCTATTGATTGGCAACATGCAATAATTATACCATTGTGGAAGAACAAAGGAAGCAAACGAGAATGCGGACAATATCGAGGCATCTCTCTTTTAAGCCATGTTGGGAAAATGTATGCCAAGATAATAGAAACAAGACTGAGACCAGTGATAGAACCACAGCTGGCAGAAGAACAGATGGGATTTAGGAGAAATAGAAGATGCACAGATGCAATCTTCACACTTAAACAGTTAATAGAAAAGAACATTGAATACAATAAGAACTTATTTGTGGCATTCGTAGACCAGGAGAAGGCATTTGACAGAGTCGACAGACAATTATTAGGGAAAATAATGGCAAGATATGGAGTAAGCGAACACCTTATCGAAGTGTGCAAAAGTTTATACAAGGATTGTAGAAGTGTAGTTAGAATAAATCAGGGAACATCTCATCCTTTCACAGTGACATCTGGAGTAAGACAGGGGTGTGTCTTATCACCACTGCTGTTTATCACCTACATCGACAGTATATGCAAGAATGAAGCAATGAAATTGCAACAACATCTAACATCCATAAATGAAGAATGTAAAACAAATAATATGAGAATCAACACTGAAAAGACAGAAGTAATGTCAATAGGAAAAAAGAAGACAGATCTAAACATAGCAATAGAATACAGAGGCATTAAACAGGCATCTGAGTTTAAATATCTGGGAACTACATTTACCGAAGATGGAAAATTTGATAAAGAAATTGACATTAGATGCAGTAAAGCAAACCAAGTATTGGGACAGCTACCCCCCCCCCCCCCCCCCCCCCCTCTTACAGCACAAGACAATCCCAATCAGCACAAAGAGACATCTTATTCAAAGCATATTTATTCCAGCTCTGTGCTACCAGTGCCAGACATGGTCACTTACAACAAACCATAAAAGAAAATTAGTAACCACGGAAATGAGATATCTGAGAAGGGCTGTAGGAGTGACCATAAGAGATAAGATCAGGAATTAGATCATAAGAGAACAAATCGGCACAGAACCAATTCTGGATTACATACAAAGACAGCAAGTGAAATGGTTTGCCCACTTAGAGAGAATGCCTTGTGACACCATACCATACAAAGCACATGGAAAGAGAAGAAGGAAGTAGAGCACGGGGTAGACCAAGAACAAGATGGAAGGATAACATCAGAGAAACTCTACAACAGCACGATGTGCCTATGGTCGAGGCAGCCAGTAGAGCTAGAAACAGAACCTTATATCTCCCTCGACACCCACAGCGGTAAAAGAGGAAGTGAAGAAGAAGAAGAAGACAATTATAGACCGACCCACTGACCACTAACATGCATTCGTACAAAGCGACTAATAATGAGTTTGCTGAAATCGGATGTACTGGGCCGAAAGGCGTCTGTTTCGTAGCCTAGTTATAAGCCACAGCTGTTCATACCTTTTTAAAAGCAAACGTAAAAGAAGAAGAAAAAGAAGAAGAAGAAGAAGAAGAAGAAGAAGAAGAAGAAGAAGAAGAAGAAGAAGAAGAAGAAAATGATGATGATGATGATGAAGAGAAGAAGAAGAAGAAGAAGAAGAAGAAGAAGAAGAAGAAGAAGAAGAAAATGATGATGATGATGATGAAGAGAAGAAGAATCAGGGTACGTTGATGCTTGTGAAATGCGTACAGTAACCTCTTAGTAACAGCTAATTTTTTTTTCTGTCATTTCACAGAGACAAATCTGCTAATTATGCGTTAAGTACTGTAGAACAAGTATTGTACACAGGGCTGGATTTAGACTTGATGAGGTCCTAAGCTCAATAAAGCCATGAGGCCCCTATAATTTAAAATGACACCAGTTCAGGTCAGAAAACTGTTAAATGTATACGCCATTCAAATCTATGGACTAGCCGTTAGTACATTTACATATGGCTTTGAAACGTTGACCTTAAACTCGACAAGAAAATACAAGCATTGGTAATTCGATTTATCAGAAAAATTTTTCACATATCATACAAATACCACATAACAAACGAAGGGGTTTGCCATTTAGTTCTACAACACATTGACAACTAGGAACCTATTTTAACTGCAGTAAAACATGTCGCTTTCTGTACTCGTGCAGAAAATTTTCCTGGAGACATGTTGCTTTCAATTCATCTTTTTAAAAATTCTCTTTACCTGTGCAAATGATCTTTCTCCTGAATGGCTGAGGCCCTTAAAGATTGTGAGACCCTGAGCGTAGCCTAATTAGCTTATACCCATCTGTAGCTTATACCCAAACCTGGCACAAACTGTTCCGGGAGTCTCCGTGGCAGTGCTCGCCGCGGATCGGAAGGTCGTGGGTTCGCTCCCTGGCGGAGCAAGACATTAAAAAAAAAATGACCTTAGCTTCAAGGTCAACCCAGTCTTAAGTGGGTACCGGGTGCAGTCTCGGGAAGTAAAGGCTGACCACATCATCCATCCTGTGCCGACTGGTCTATACAATTTAGGTCTAGTCCTATATGCCTAGAGGCGTGGAAACGGGTTCTTTACTTACAGACTGTACCACACTTTACTCTAACCAGGACAACGAGCGAAGAGCAGAACGAGATCTGGCTAAATTCGGTGCAGAGAAGGCAAATCTCTTGGTCAAAATTGATGATTGTAACCTCTACAGCAGGGGCTATGAGACGGAGCTGAAAAACCTTATCAAAGAGAAACAGGTAGCAATCAAGTTACATTTCAGGATACGAGTTTGGAAAACAGGAACGAAATCGAAAACATGTCGGGTTATACTGGGGCTTAGGCGCTGTGAACGTTATTCGTATTTTCTAGGTGCCGGGTTCAATCCTAGCTTCTGGGCATTTAGCAGCAAAACGTCTTGCGTTGGTTTCGACAGGTAACGTCACAGTGGGTAGTGACAAACTACTGAATGTAAAATTGCATAGTAAAATCGCGAAAAAAAATAGGATTGTTTCCGCGACGTTATGTAAAAGACACGCAACTAAATGTGAAAGGAAATCAGTTTGAACTCTGTGTTTCGTAGTTAGTACTTAGTGACTACTTTAGTTACTTATACACTTTTAGTTTAGTTAGTTACTACTGGTTACCTTATCCTCATTGCACTCCGGACATGTCCTTACTCTAGGTGCTCACCTTACTTACTCTCCTCTCAGTACTCTGAGCTCCCAACGTCCGATACTGCTAATACGTACCACCTCTTATCTTCTTCTCTTCTATGCTTTGATTAACAAGTCTTCTAGCGTGTCTGGTGTGCGTCCCTCGTTTTTTGCTGTGCTCGATCTTAATTCCAAGTCCTGCATTCTGGCGAGTGATGTGGATTCACTGCCACCTAAAGTCCTATCTATCCTTCCATGAATGTTGTATTTCTCGGAGTGGCATTGATAATATCTGAGCATGATGTTGTATCCATAGGCTGACCGTCGTTAGTTGATAGCGGATCCAGCAACCTGTCAGCTCTTTCATTTCCATCGACGCCTGCGTGTCCCGGAACAAAAAATAAAGGTGACTCCACGCACAGTGGACTTCTTGTAATGATTCAAGCCCATTGTCTTCGCACTGAACCTGCTTGAACCCTCCGGATCATACTCATTGAATCTTCTGAAGTATATTGGTATCTGAGTACACACACGCGGGTGTATTTTTGTGTTTCAAGCCAGGCAAGCGCTTGTGTCACTGCCATCACCTCCATCGTCATGCTGCTGGTTGTCACGGAGAAGGCGCCGTTGGCTTCTTTGACTGTTCTGCCCGCTGAGCGTGCTGTAAATGCCCATGCGTTTCTTCTTTGGCGTATAACGAATCCCACATGTGTACTTGTCTAATGTTAATTTATCCCCTGTATTGTGCCTGCTAAAGTGGAATGATGTACTGTGTTGTATGCCCACATGTGTACTTGTCTAATGTTAATTTATCCCCTGTATTGTGCCTGCTAAAGTGGAATGATGTACTGTGTTGTATGCCCACATGTGTACTTGTCTAATGTTAATTTATCCCCTGTATTGTGCCTGCTAAAGTGGAATGATGTACTGTGTTGTATGCCCACATGTGTACTTGTCTAATGTTAATTTATCCCCTGTATTGTGCCTGCTAAAGTGGAATGATGTACTGTGTTGTATGCCCACATGTGTACTTGCCTAATGTTAAAGTATCCCATGTATTGTGCCTGCTAAAGTGGAATGATGTACTGTGTTGTATACCTACACATAATCTTGTCTAATATGAAACGGTATCTTGTGTTGTGTATCCACTTTTACACAGGTTTAATGTGAAACGGTATCTTGTATTTTGTACCCACTTGTACTCTGGTCTAACGTAAAACAATATACTGTGTTGTATACCAACTTGCACTCTGATCTTATGTGAAGGAACGGTGTATTGTGTTGTCTACCCCCTTTTACACCGATCTAATGTGAAACGGTATCTTGTGTTATATGCCTACTTGTACTTTGGTCTAATGTGAAACCGTATGTTGTATTATATACCTACTTGTATACTGTTCTAATGTGAAATGATGCCTTGCGCTTTGCCATCAGGACCTAATGGTAGAAGAGAGCCTTCTAAAACTAGAGATAAAGAAAATTCAAGACCTGCTTAATTCTAAGGCGGATGACATCATGTCGCTGGAGGTGCGAAAGATGCAGCTGGACACGGTGAGTTTTTTTTTTTTTTTTAAACAGGTTCTAAAACGTGTGAAAGCTACCAGTCCTAAATTGCTAGCTGTGACCGCATATTCCCAACAGCTAAGCGACGTGAAGGACAATATAACGTGATATCCTTTTCTGTGTAATCGCTGCCTGCTAAAGCTTACACGTGCGAACTGATCACGCCTAGTCAATGGGTTAGTGGTTCGCCCACAGGCCCTAAGATACCGGGCTAAAATCCGCCCCGAGTGTGTCCCATCCCCCTTCCGCCACAGAAAATTTACCTTAGGATCTTGGCCAGTGCCAGGGGGGAGCTTCAAAATAACTAAAAATTGCATCAAACATGGCGACGATCGTTGAGATTGTAACTGACTCATATCTATAAGTTGCCATAGGAAAGAGGTCTGATCTCAATACTGTTATTTCAACTCGTTGGCAAGGTGCTGTGCTGCAGATTCTTCATGCTGTTTAATCTTTGGATTGCCAAAGCAAGTCTTTGTTCTTGGATTCGGGGGCTGCGTGGTCTCGAGGCATGGCGTCCGCTCCGAGTGCTGGAGGTCCCGAGTTCAAACCCCGGTGAAGGCTGTGATTTATTTTACGTAGACTTCTAGTAATTTCCCGTGGTCCCTGGGTAGTAAGATCGGACGCCCGTGTGCATTGTTGTGCACGTAAAAAAAATCCCTTGGCAGCTGGAAATGACAAAAGTAACCAAACGGCTCTGCCCGAGCAAAATTTTGAGTTGAAATCTACCCCAAGTATTTCAGGACCCTCGCCGGTGCTACGATGTTCGTGCACTGTTCTGAAATTCTTTGGACTCAGGTTTGAGTCAAAAATAGAACGGAGCACTTATGGGTTATTACTCTTTTACAATTAAGTTGGATCTGGGACCTCTAGCACTCCAGGCGGACGCCATGCCTCGAGACCACTGAGCCCTCATTCATTCACAGTCTGTCTACACCCTCTACATTTAATTACTTTTTCTATGAAGTGCAGGTTAGCTGCTACTATAGCTCAATCTCAAACATTGCCAAACAGCTATACCACAATGGTTACAAACAAGGTTTTGAACAATGGATCAACATCATGGCACACGGGTAGTTACCAATAGGTGCTCCGTAATGTAGCCCGGGAAGCGCCGTTTGGCTACTTTTTTCGATTTCCAACCGCGGAGGGATTTTTTTTTTAATGCGCAATTGTGCAAAAGGGCATCCGATCTCACTACCAAAAGACCAGGGGGAATTACTAGAAGTCCAAGTCCACGTGAAAAAATCCCACCTCTCACAGGGTATTGAACCCGGAACTTCTAGCACTCGAGGCGGACACTATGCCTCGAGACCATGCAGCCCTCTGGTTCCAAACAAATAAAGCGTCATTCTTTCATGTGTTACAAAGCCAATGCTGATTATCTCTTATTTTATTTCTGTTTGCGAGTCACCTCTGGCACATCCACCTTGCAGGTGATGAAAGAAAGGCATCAGGAGATCAAAAACCACAAGGAGATGTTGCATGCTAAAATCAAAATCACAGAGGAGGAGCGGCAGAAGATCAGTGCCGAGCTGCATAACAAAATGTCCAAGGTTGACAAGCTGAAGATGAGGTCGGTACCACATTTAGCTAGGCATTATCGGGGGAAAAAAAAGGGGGGGGGGATCTGGGGGTACATTTCAGCTCATCATCGCCATGTTCCGATAAGCGTAGACTGTCACGCTTTACCACTTCAAATGATCCCCAGAACTATAGATCAGGTCAGTGTTCTGATCTCACCCCCCCCCCATTCATATGGCCAGTCTGTCAAGGTATTTATCTTCATTCCTTCCTCTTGCTCTCTTTCCATCAATTTTGTTAGTCGTTACCAGTTCCTCCATTGGTCTAACAGTTTATGGCTTTCACCTGTTACAGGTAGGACTGACTCGTTTGTTGCTCTATCAGTTCATGATTTTTTTTTTTTTTTGGGTAGTCTTACGAAAAACCCACATCTTCTGCGAGTACATTTTTTACATGTACTTTTTAATATAGAACAAGGCAAGGAAACGTGTGTGTGAGAGAGAGAGAGAGAGAGAGAGAGAGAGAGAGAGAGAGAGAGAGAGAGAGGGAGAGAGAAAGAGAGAGAGAAGAGACAGCTCATATACAGTCAGATAGAGACAGAGAATGAATGAATTAATTAATTTCTACCCCACCAGGACATCACACAGGCGATAAACACCCGATGACACAAAGTGCCACCATGTGGGTGAGGATCACCGTGGAAAGGTCCCAGAAACCGCGTTCAGACAATTGGCCATATTTATGGCCTGCCTATATTGCGGCCCCTAGCAAAAGCCAGAGTGGGGCTTCATCAATGCAATAACCGAGAGAGGAGGGGAGCGGGAAATAGAGAAAGGAGGGAAGAGAGACACAGAGAAAGAGACCGATACATACACACACATACACAATGAGAGAGAAAGAAAGAAAGAGCGAGAGGGCGAGAGAGAGAGAGAGAAACAGAGAGATAGATAGATAGAGAGAGAGAGAGAGAGAGAAACTGAGAGATTCGGATGTAACATATTCTTCTCTGGATTGCTTCCCCTTGTTTTTGACTTACAATTACTTCCCCTGCAAACAGGTATCGCTTCATGGTAATACCCATGATGCCCCCTAACACAGACGAAGACAAGTCTCAAGTCTACTGTCTCATCAAGGCTGCCGAGGAAAAGGAGATGCTACAGGCAAGTTCTTATCTAAAATAAGGGAGAATTAGCATCCTTTGGATGTTTTCTCCAGGTAATGCCGGTGTACTGAGAAAGGAAGAGGAAAACAGACTTGTTGCTTCTGCACCATGTGGTGGTGAATCAATGCATGACAAACTAAATGTTGTAAACGTTTTTTGGGAACGAGTGGGCAGTACGGAGGCACAATTAGACCACGGTCTGAAGAAAAAAAGCTGCTGCGAAAAATGACCAAGTGATCTGGTTGACGCTGAACACTCGGATGAAAGGCCAGGAGACGGATATACAACAATGATACTTTTACTGGTATCATCGGTTTGCAGCTGAAGATGGGGACGATGCACTTATGGGAATGTCCCAAGTGCTGTGATTTTTTCCCCCAGTTCAGTTCTTTTTATGCCTAGTGGCACATAAGGCTTCAGAGAGGACTTTCGAGTCCCGTGCAATCTTCAGAGCAATTTTCCATGTCAGAGATGCCGCACTCAGTTCACTTTCCATCGTTTTTTTCATTGTTGCTTTTGGGCGCCTTTTTTTCTTTTTCTTTTTCCCTCTGGTGTCTAAGTAAGAGCTGTTTTGGCAGGTATATCAGGATTCATTCACATAACGTGGCCAAGCCATTTCCATCTTCTCTTGGTTTCCATACTGTCTAGTTTCTTGGTTTGTGACTTGAAGCAGTTTAGTGTTTGAGATTGAATCTGGCCGGAAAATTTTGATAATTCTACGTAGACATGTGTGGTGGAAAAATGCTGTGATGTCGATTCAATATTCAACAAAAAAGGCAGAATGTAGCTAAACTGGCTATTTTAATCCAATAACACTGCGTCCTGTCTGATCAGCAGTTGCTGCTCCCCCCCCCCCTCCCCCTCCCCAGCGTTTTTCCTCATCCAACTGTCACATACAGATTACAAAATCTCAATCTGGGTGGTAGACTAACATGGCAAATCTTAGATCTCCCGTTCACACTCGAAATAAGTTATAAATTAAGGCGCCCATAACTACCCACAAGGCTTGCGTAAGATTTAGTCCTGTTGCATGCATTTATTGACTGTCCTATTCTACCATTTTATGTCACACAGGGTATGCAGTCTATTTTTTCATTCCATGCTATTATGTGCACTCATTTTGATGCCATGGATGGAACGGGTCTAACACCTTTGGAATCTCTCATCAACGTTCGCCTTAGCTTAATGTTCCTCTTGTTAGTCTCTTTTCAGAATGTGTCTAGTATAGCGCCATCTTCTCTGTCTTAAAACGGTTGATACTAGGGATTACCCTGATATTTTTCTTATTCCTTTACTACTTTTCTGTTCATCATTTTCTTCAGGCATTTGTTTTCGAATACATTTAACTTTCGGTGGTTCTACAGGTTTTACTGGCACGTGTTAAAACTGAAATATCATTAGAATCGAAAGTACGTAACTTGGATCTAAAAGTATATAATTTAGATTTGAACAGTCTTGTAGTCTTGTTCGGGTAGGGATAACTTTTTTTTTCTAGCTGATATTGACTGCCTAATTAGCAAGCTCTAGTTCTGTCGGTCAAATGAAATGGATTTAAATGTTTGTATTTTGAAGCCTGTGTTATTGGGCTAAATTCTGACGGGGAAAAAAAAGGGGGGGGGGGGTGTTGTGGCTTAAACAGACACAACTGAACGTCCTCCAGTGATGATTCATTTCTCAACATCCCTTCTTGTTTTTAATTTAATTTTTTTCCTCATTTGCGCTACTCTCATGACACTGACTAACTCTCAGTGTATTGTTGTTCTCACTGGCTATTTTGTTGTTGGATGTGTGTTTTGGAAAGAGGGTTTCTTCGGCATGTTCCACTGTGTCTGAGTGCGGCTATTCATTTAGCTGTAAACAGGTTTCTACAAGATATCTGGTTTAATCCTGATTATGAAATGGGAGCCGCGACTGTGGAAAATAAAGGGGGCAAAAACGATTCGTTTTTCACCGGAGCCACCAGAAGACCTCAATCTGCCGACCCTTACTTTGACCCCCAGCCGCAACTGACCCCTGCTGCCAGAGCCGCAACTGACCTCCATCTCTCCTCTGCTTTCCATATGAAGGTGGTTTAGCAAAGGTTATATAAGGATATGCCAGAGGGAAAGGGTAGATTTTATCGGTAATCCCTACTTGTTGGTATCGTTGGCAGAACATTATAGTCATATTATCGTAAGTTGCTTTGTTTCCTATCGATTGCGTTGATACTGTTCTGATCTGAATTGCAATCTTCTTATCTTTTAGCGAGAGGGCGACGATCTGGATGCTCGAATCAGAAAAGCTGAGAAGGAGATTCTGGCCCTGGAAAACACATTACAACTGATGAACGGGAGGAACGACTTGTACCAGCAGAGCTTCAGAAAACTGACACAATCGAGTAAGACCATCATGATCATGTAGCAGAGCCTTTGCGGAACGTCGCTCTCACCACAGCCAGTCTACCCCCATGTGGGTTCTGGGGCCCCATTGTGGGGAAAACAAGAATAGACCCACTGCCTCCCCAACAAGCATGTCGTAAGAGTCGACTAATTGGGGAGCTTCCTTTGAAGTCGGAGTGCATCTGCCGGAGAGGCAAGGAACCAACAGTCTGTATTCAAGAGAATGAGATCTGTAAAACTGATGCATACGCAACACTCAGGTTCTGGAGCAGGACTGCAGTTCAGTAATGGACGAGCAACCAGAACTTTCCGCCAGAGTGTACAGCTGGTGAACGCAAAGAAGAAGAAGACAGCCAGTCTATAAAAAAGTCGGTCACTTGCTAGTTCTCCCGCCTCGTGCATTTTCCTCCCCAAGATGTCACATATCCCGTGCCCATCTTCGTGCTGGTCGGCCCCTGCTGTAAAAGTAGTTATAATCTTGTTTAAATACCTGCCCTATCAATTGCTATATTTACTCTCTCTGTCCAAGTTCCGACGTTGATTCCCATAGCACTGTCATGTTTGTTAAAGCTGTATTAGTGTCATTTTCTTTTTCATTTATATTTCCTGAATAGAGCTGTGTAACCGTAATGTCCATAATGCCACTTTTCGTAATCTTCTGTAAAGTTGAATTTTTCACTCACTAACAGTCAGAACACAATTATTCTGGGGGAAAAATTGAGCTTCTGAGGAAGAGGCGGAGAAGGAGGAGAAGGAGGAGGAGAAGAAGAAGAAGAAGAAGAAGAAGAAGAAGAAGAAGAAGAAGAAGAAGAAGAAGAAGAAGAAGAAGAAGAAGAAGAAGAAGAAGAAGAAGAAGAAGAAGAAGAAGAAGAAGAAGAAGAAGAAGAAGAAGAAGAAGAAGAGAAAAAAGAAAAGAAAGAAGAGAAGGAGAAGGAGGAGGAGAAACAGAAGAAGGAGAAAAAAAGAAAAAAAGGAGGAGAACAAAAATGAGGGGCTGAAGAGAAGGTGGAAGAGGCGGAGAAGGGGAACATAGCAACAGCGTAGTTACACAATGACTTCAAACTAACCAAGAACTTTATCGACAGGCGAGGAGATGAAAGTCAAACGAGATCTGGACGAGCAGATGAAGATAGTTATAGATAAATACAGATACAAGAAACGGCAGATACAGGAGCTGCAGGACGACTTGCTTGTGAGAACTGTTCCATGTTCTATTTATATGTAGCTATAGATATATACGGGGTCGCCGTGGCGTTGGTGGCTAGACGCACGTCCTGGGAAGTAAAGGCGGCCGGCGTGATGCTGATCACATCACTCACCCAGTGGCATTGGTCTTTAAAATTATTGGTCTAGCTTTGTATTCTTAATAAGCCTAAAGGCGTGGAAAAGGGACCTTATAAATATATACAGTGATACATCGGTTATCAAGTGACTCGGTTAACAAAGACATTTTTTGCGCGATTTTGCGCTCTTGGCTAACCAATTTTTTTTTTCTGTTAAGGCAGCTGTTTGCCATATGTGGGTCAGACCCTTTTTGGGGTCGAACAACCCTTTCACAGGGGCCCTGTGTAAGATCATCGGAAAACATATATTCATTGAAGTTATGAAGTAGCAACCAAATTAAGTGTATGGTTGGAGGTTGCCACAGAATGAGGAACTGTATTTAGGGGGTCGCGACCTTAGGAAGCCACTGGGTTGAGTAATACGTGCTAATTTAATAAGGGTAGGAAATTTTAGGGAAGAGAAGGAAAGGGGTAAGAAAAAAAAACCAATAGTTGATGTCAGCTTTACAAAATCAATTACAATGAACAAACAAAGGACGTTGCGGCGTTTAGCCTTCATCAGCACATAAAGAACAGAACAGCACACATATATGCTCTAACTATGAAGTGACTACATAGGACTTTTATGTACTAAATAAATAAAACTCATCTGTGTTACTGGCGAAAAAACATCGTTCAAGAGGGGTGTTAACCTATTAGTAATCTAATGCGACCGCGTTGAGAATTGAAATTTCGCCTTTATCACGGGACATTCTGAAAAGAATAATCGTTGTTTGTCGAGGTGTCATTGTACAGACTGAGAAACAGTAGAGACACGAGTTGCAAGATGGCTGACTGGTGAGAACAGTTATATGTATTTCTGTGTAAGTGTCAGCGTGAACCATGTAAGTGCATTGATTACACTCTTGCCTACTTGCCCGAATGTCTTAGATTTGAATTTACATCTGAAAAGATAGGAGTGAGGTCTGACTCTCTTGTCAATCTTTCTAAATTTTTGATTACAGGCAACCATTTCATATCAAAAGAAATATATATATATATATATATATATATATATATATATATATATATATATATATATATATATATATATATATATATATATATAGAGAGAGAGAGAGAGAGAGAGAGAGAGAGAGAGAGAGAGAGAGGGAGGGAGAGAGAGAGATGTACCCGGCCACGCGTTGCTGTGGCATAGTTTGGCTGAATGGAAAAGAAAGAAAACAGAAATCGCATGTGTCTAATATGGTTACTGTCGCAATCATTGTCTGCGCACATAAAGAGATAGTCTTCGATGCCCCCCTCCCTTTCCCAAATCCACATACTACTCGCTCCCTCGTCAAAGGCTTTTGGAAAAGAAAGACAATAGAAATCGCACGTGTCTAATATAATTAATGTCGCAATCATTCTCTGCACAGATATAGAGATAATCTGGTTTGCCACTTTAGAACACGCAACACATATTTGTGTCTTTATATTAGTGATCGTTTAAATGGTATTTTTAGCACAGTTAAAAAAATGGTTACTTGGTTATCACATGCTAAAGCTGTTTGTATTTTTTTAAGAGACGGAAGTAAAAAACCAAGTAAGTCGTTAAAAAAAAATGAGAATAGCGGAGGTATCGTTAGTAAAATATAAACAAATTAGGAAATGACAACTTTAAAATCATGAGTTAAGCTCTTTAAGTTAACAATTTCTGCTGTCACCCCTCCCCTCCCCCATCCACCGAATACTGCTCTCTTGCTCATCGAAGGATTTTAAAGTCATCACCTGACAATATTTTTTGTAACTGACCTTGATAACCCTGTCCATCCGGACTAAAATACGGAGCAGGAATTGTAATGAGTAGTTAATGCGGACAGTGTAATATTTACCACACTCTCCTTCAAGTACCAGTACAACTACTACCACCACCATCACCACCACAATAACTAAAATAATGTCACTGCTATCTGTTTTACCATCGGAATAGACAGAGAGCAATGAGCCAGAGGATTTGGCGCCGCAAGGCTAGTGCTGTCGCAACGGGCTGGTCAGGTTACAATGTGTAATTTCGCTCCCCGACAGAAAAATGCCATCACTTTACTGACAGTCTACGGCTTGACAGCACTACGGTGTAACCACTCAATCACAACTACTACTGCTGATACTTTGAGTTAGTAAAGCAGTTACTGTGACTTAAAGCTCTTTAATTTAATAGTTTAAGCTAACCCTACCCTCTCCAAGTTTACAGACTACTCTTTCCTTCATCGAAGTAGTTTGGAGAAAAAAACCAAGTGAAATGCAACAAAAACATGAAAAATACACCATAATTACGAAATGAACGCTATGATAAATAACACAGCCTAATTCCAACGCAATGTCAGAAGAAATAATTTAATCAAAATGAAAATAAATGGAAATCTATGAAAATTCGTCGTAACCATGCAACTGGAAAGTTTGAAATGAAATTATAAGTATGCGAAATGGTCAAATTTAATTATCAACTGGTTTACCTACATACCTGTACTTTTTTTTTTTTTTTTAGTATTTATAGCCACATGGCTAGTGCTGTCGCCACGACAGTGCAGTTCTGAGTTTTATTTTGCACCCAGGTTAAAAGTAAAAAAGAAACTGCCGTACTGCGGATTTGAACCCTAGTCTCTTGCACAGGAGCCCAGTGTACTAACCATTCGGCCAGCCAACCACTCCTTCTGAGTAACGAAAAGGGATCAAAATTATGCAGGAGGGGGGGGGGGGGGGCGATTCTAACAACTCAAAACCGCAGGCAATTTTTTCTCATAAACAGATATCCCAGATATAAACTTCAAGTATTATTGAAACGGCACAATAATAGAAATCGTACGTGTCTAACACGGTAAATGTCGCAATCAGTGTCTGTGCAGACATAGTCTTTGATTGCCCCCCCCCCCTTTTCCCTTTCTTAAATCCACTGACTACTCTCTAACTCATCAAAGGTTGTTTGAAAAGAAAGAAAATAGAAATCGTGTCTTATATGGTCGCAATCAGCAATATAAAGATAGTCTGGTTTGCTGTACAACGCCGGCGAATGGTGGAAGTCGTGCGATCTGACTACTGCGTATGCGCATTTACGAACGTGGCTTTAGTTAAATGTTACTAAAATAAAAATATTAGTTTTGAAAATTTTTCCCAGCAAATGTCGTCACCTATCTCAAACCATGACAGGTAGAATTTCAAACCATGACGGGTAAAAATCCGGTATCAAAACAAACATATGCTGAAAATTTCAGCTAAATTGGTTCAGTAGTTTCCGAGTCTCTAGGTAAAAAACAAACACACAAACATTGATTTTCACGAACATGTTTTTGTTCTGAAAAAACAACAACACTATATATATATATATATATATATATATATATATATATATATATATATATATATATATATATATATGTGTGTGTGTGTGTGTGTGTGTGTATTAAAAAACACATTAATGTGTGTGTGTGTATGTGTGTGTGTTTAAAAAAAAAAACTAAACATATAGTGTTGTTGTTTTTTTCAGAACACATGAAGCCACCTCTAATCTACATAACTATTTCTACTCGTATTTCGACTTTTTGTTTCATAATTTGTCAAATTATGGATTACAGGCAGCGAGCATTAATCTGGAAAAGGTGACAAAAACAGAAAATGATGCTTTCGAACTGATTGAAAACAAGAAGGTCAGAATGATTGTATGTTACGTAAACAATTCTTTGTCATTTAATTTGTCTCACACCAGCGGTTTTCAACCTGCGGGTCGCGACCCCTTTTTTTGGGTCGAACGACACTTTCACAGGGGTCGCCTAAGACCATCGCAAAACACATATTCATTGAAGTTATGACGGAAAAAAATTGTTTGGGGGTCACCACATCATGAGGGAACTGTATTAAAGGTTCGTGGTATTAGGAAGGTTAAGATTCACTGTCTTACACAAAGTCCATGCCGTTTGTTACTGGCAATTGTGCCTGCTAACAGCATGGGAGTCGACATAAAATAACAGTTTGGGGAGGGCAGAGGGTCACCCCCACCCCTTATATATTTTCTATGGGCCTAGGTCTTATTCAAGTGCATAATAATAATTGAAATAATAATAATATTCTTATTATTATTACTGTTATTATCGTTTGCTTAATGGCAAATAAATACAGTAATACATTTGAAATAATATGAAATGTATAAACATACGCTTACAAAGATGTCTATATATGGTTAAGGATCGGGAGCACTTCGCCCTCTAGCTAATTTCTACAGCGGTAAGACGAGGTGGCTCAGACCACTCAAAATAATTTCCTTGTTGGGGGGGGGGGGGGGGGGAGCCTCAAAGTGCATGAGCAGGTCCCCTGTCCCACCCCGGGTCCACATAATTCTGTCACGGGTACTGCCAATTAGTTTTAATTTAGACATACTTCCGAGCCATGTTGATAAACTGTTTACTGTGTGGTCTTTCGATCTCCATTACTGAGGGGGGGGGGGGGAAGAGGGGTGGCTCATTAAAATGTAGATAGAGTCGAAGCTTGAACCCGCATAGAGGACGAGATTTCAAGGGCAGGACACAGGGCATAATACCCATGGGGGGGACATCACATGCGATATAATGCATACAGCTACAATAACGCATAGAACAATTACACTCAGAGGACAGGGAAATCGATACGAATAGCATAACCCTCATCTGGACCACAGAATAGCAGAAACCTCATCAGGACCACAGGGAAAGACCCAGACATGTGCAGAGTGACAAAATCCCATGGCTAGGGAGAAGAAGCCACTTTTTATGGCACAGATTTAAGTCCGGCGCGAAATTTCGTAGGGAATTCCCAGGGACTGTCCTGTATTTTATGAAGTGTTAGGTTAGGGTAATTCCTAGTCGCTGTTCATTTAACACTAACGCTAAAACAGTAAAACTCCTATATCCTATGTGTGCCATATGTTGGTTCTCTTCGACGTTGTTATCGTTAATTGCCTTTCATTTTTGCAGCGGTTGTGTGGTGGTATTCCATGTGGCCGATTGCCAGTTTATGTGTGAGCTGGTCAAATACCTTATATAATCATTCTACATGTGTATAGCCAACTTATCGTGCCTGACTTTTTCAATCAACCACAAACTGTATTTCTGGTCGCCACTATTAGCTTTGGCGTCTCTAGAAACTGCCATATGCATTTACGGTTAGTTCTACGTTAGTCTTCCCAAAAAGAGTAGGTTACTTTTTATTCACAAGTTTGTTGGGCTGGTCGACCTTCCTGAAGGTTACGGGTGTGTCCCGCTCTGTTGTTTGGTTTCTCAGATGTCTTGCATTTACTTTTTCATTCCAAGAAAGAGAATGCCTATGACTTAGGTTGCTGCACCCTCTAGGGGGCATTTTGTTAGACCCAGTTTGTCCATGTTTTTGGAGTGTTAAAAGCGCTGGCGTGCTGAAATATACATCACGCGATATCAACGGCATTGCGGAACACCCCCGTAACCTTGTGCAAAGGTCAGGCGGCTCGGGAACTACCAATCAGAAGTGAGCTAGTGTGTATATGGGGGGGGGGGTCTGGGGAGACTAACTGGCACAAGAACGGAGCAAGTATGGGGAAACCCGATTGCAGGGAGGTTGAAACCTCGACTAAGACTATCGTTTATTGCGTTATAATTGCCACTATCTGTTATTTCGTTTGTTTTGTTTCCCTCACTCTGTCATATGTGAAAGCGCTATCCTTGCTTCGTGACCTGGCCTTCACCATGAATTTCCTTGACCTCTCAGAATTCCTGCACGTAACCCTAACCCTACAACTGACCCTAACCCCTAACGCTTAAACAGTCATTCGCCGAAAATAGAGTTTTTCACTTTCTCCTTGGTGGTGAAAAAAGAAAAGGGGCACTTTCATGTGGGAGACAGTGTGTCGACCAGGTCAAACTAATCCCAGACCCTTGTCGGCACGTTGTATATACGCGGTCACAACCGTCCGTAACTAGTTGCAGGCGGTCGAGTACACGCCGAACGAAGACAGGCCATAACACACCTGGACTGTAAGACTGTACCGGGGAGTTCCCTACGAAATCTCGCACCGGACGAGATAGGGTGAAAACCCTGAATAGAAGTAGACCACAATCAAAACCGAAGTTGTTTTCATTAGAGTTTCCCCGCCCTTGGTTTAAAATATGTAAACGTTTGTATTTATTTAAATTGTTGGCTCTCCTTTAAATAACGGTCGCTAGCTGGAAGGTGACGGCCGCTTAGTCGGAGTTCAGTTCCCTGGCTGTAGTGCAATTACGGAGTGGAAAAGAGGGAACGAAACAAATGATATAGTTACCTGTCATCCTGGGGTTAGGAATTTGGTTAGGGTTTGGGGTAGGGTTAGGGTTAGGTGTAGGGTTAGAGTTAGGGTTAGGGTTAGGGGTAGGGTTAGGGTTTGGGTTTGGGGTAGGGTTAGAAGTAGGGTTAGGGTTTGGGGTAGGGTTAGGGTTAAGGGTAGGTTTAGGGTTAAGGTTTGGGTTAGGGGTAGGGTTAGGGTTTGGGTTACGGTTAGGGGTAGGGTTTGGAGTAGGGTTAGGATTAGGGGTAGGGTTAGGGTAACACATCACGAAAACCACGAAAGGTTATCGCTAATTACGACATACAGATCCGCAGGTCTGACATCTACGGTCACTAGGTCGTGCGTCGGAAAAACGCGGTCGCTAATTTGAATCGCAGCGCGTGGTCTACGAGAGTCTTGTGTCGCAAGATCGCGGTCGCTAATGTCAGTCGCAGCGCGTGGTCTACGAGAGTCTTGCGTCGCAAGAACGCGGTCGCTAATGTCAGTCGCAGCGCGTGGTCTAGCTCTAGCAGCCATGTCGACCTCACTTTGTTTTTTGATTCGCGAGTTGTCCACTCCGTAATTGCACTGCAGCCAGGGGAGTAAACTCCGACTAAGCGGCTGTCGCCTTCCAGCTAGCGACCGTTATTTAAAGGAGAGCCAAATTGTTTATGTAAACAGTTAATTGTTTAGCTTTAACAATCTACAGAATAGATATCTCAAACTAAAGAAGGAAATCACGGACCAGTATGAGAAATTGGGAAGAGCGAGCAAACATGTGAGTATATTAAAGTTATCCAGGATTTTTCCGACCATTATGAGAAATTAGGGAGATGTAATAAAAACATGAGTTCTATAATCTATAATTATCCAGACTAATATGGGAGGTTAGGGAGGAATAGTAAATACACGAGTTCTATAATATGGGAAGTTAGGCAGGGATAGTAAATACATGAGTTCTATAAACTATAATTTTCCTGACCAATATGAGAAGATAGGAAGAACTAATAAGCACGTCAATGCTTTTAACCAGGATTTTCCCGACCAGTTCAGAGGTTAGGGAATATACAAACCAAAGTGCTATTTTTCAGGATTTTTCCCGACTAGCGCAGATGTGGGGTCGATCCAGCCTGGTTCAAAATGAGTAAAAGGCACCTTCCAGAATATTCTTAAAGTTGTCAGAAAAAGACATCGGAAAAGATGGAGTGAACAGCCTTACAGAAATGAACATCAATCTTAATAGTGCTCTTGACAGAGCTTATCAACGCACGTTATATCTCCCCTCGACACTTCACTGGGGTACAAGGTGAAAGAGAAGAAGAAAAACAGAAGCAGAAGAAATCCGAAAAGGAAAAGTGGAGGGGTGGGGTTGGGGAACCAGGCTGTCAGTCGCGCCCTAAAATATTTGAAGGTCTTAACATCACATCCGTACAGCTCTATCTGCTATGTGACTAACTTACTGTTAAATTTTCTGTTCGCTTTGTTTCAAGAACAGTGTGTTGCATGCCATTTAATACCCCGTTTATATTTGTATTTTTTCAAATGTTGAATTGAGAATCAACATCAAAGCACTCAGGATATCCCCATAAGCGCCCTGTCCCTATCTTCAACAGCGAACGAAGAGTTCCAATTCCGATGGTACCAGTAACTGTCTGAATGTATATCCGTCTCGTCTTTCTCTTGAGTGGTAAGCATCCCCCAGATCCCTTGGTAACTCCTCGCAGCGCCATTGTCCTCAGACCGTAATGATCTATATGCGCTTCTGCACTGTTCACTGGCTCCCAGAGGTGAGGCAGAACCGGCCAGTCTATCTGCCTCATCATTTTCCAACACACCAGCATGACCTGGAGAAAATATCCAAAGGATGCTAACTAGCTGGGACCTGTGAAGTGATGCTTGCCACTCTGCACGGAGCATACCGGTCTCCGCCTTTCTCAACATGCTCTGTGAGTCAGTTACAATCACGGCATATGTGTGCAGCTGATTCTTAAAACAGCGGAGGGCAGCAGTGACTGCCATTCCCAGACTAGACGTTGTGATATCATATGCAAGGCTTTGTTGCACTGATCGACGTCCATTCGCCTTTGCTATAAACCCCCACGCACTTCATCTGCCCCTTAACACAGAGCCATCTGTAAAGACAATCACATCACTTGGGCCCGAATTGACATGAATCATCAGATTAACAGTGTCCAACTTGGACATTAACTAGCTAACAAATAAACAACAACACCAAAAAAGATGAAGAAAAGCTAATTATCTGTAAAGTGGGATACTTGAGAAAGGCTGCAAAGCAAACAAAACCAGAAGAGAGCGTTTCAGAAATGCAGACAGTAAATTAAATAATAATAATAATAATAATAATAATAAAAATTCTCGACCCTGGCTGAATTCATCCATAAACAAAGTTTGAAATGGTTTAATTACTTAATGAGAATGCATCCAACAACGTCAACAGCGAGAGTTTTTAACACAAAAAATGGAAACACTAAGAAACCGAGGATGACCTTGAAGAAGACAGATTAAAGAAGTCACTGACAGTCTTAGACTTCACAACATCACATTCCCGGAGTATATAAATTATATATAGTATACACATGCACACGTAGTCTATCTATTATCAGGACGGGTTTTAACGGGGTAGGGGGGGGGAGGGGAGATACTAACCATAACGTGCCTAAAATGTGCCTGTACTCGTCACCAGGTTTCTGTTATGGCAGCGCTAAACAAATAGTGCCTAATTAAGGTGCCATGATGCACACCGCTGACTATCGCCAGGAACAAAATCCCAGTATATAATAACTCTATAGAAAGTATTTCTATGCACACTTTGACTATCGCCATGAACAAAATCCTAATATATATTTCTATACAAAGAATTTCTACTTCTTTCCATGAAGGTCAATGAAACCTTCCCTATCTCGAACAGGATTGGAACATATAAGCAAGGTCTTCTTAAAGTCCCATGCAGTGTGGCGTTAGTAGTCATGTCTATCCACAACCTTCTGCCTCGTGTACTTTCAATCAGCAATGACCCTGATGATCCTCCATGCCATGATGTCAAACTGTCCAGTAAGGTAGCGCCAAGTACAAGACCTTTTCCCCCCTGACAGCAGTTGCGAATCCGGCTTATGATGCCAGGTTCTACTGTTTTCATAGAATGATCGATTGGTGATGTGGTGCCACTGCCAATCAGTATATGTTAAGCTGTTATCATCAAATTCTGACATATTTTGTTTCAGCATAATGCTGAACCACTGCTGGCTGAGTGGATTGTTATCGTGGTATGAGGATCGCAGGTCGATTTAGCCTAAAATGGGTACCAGAATGGCTGTCCTGTGGAATTAAAGACGGCCGGAGTTATGCTGACCACATTACCCACATAGTACCGATGGTCTGTACACATATGGCCGCTCTTCCCATATACCCGATAAGCCTAAAGGCGTGAAATGGGATCTTTACTATAATGCTGAACATTACCAGAACTTTGATGCTTTTATTGAATGTTGTATGCTGAATTAAGAATCGATATCACAGCACTCGGGACACCCCCATAAGCGCTCCGTCCCCATCTTCAGCAGCAAGTTAAAATTCCGATGGTACCAAGAACTGTCTGATCGTATATCCGTCTCGCCTATTCCTGAGTGTCGAGCGTTGGCCAGCTCCCCTTGTAACTCCTCGCAGGCTTGATAAATTTAGGCAAGGAGAGGAGTGGTCAAAGTGTCCGATCAGCTTTTAGACTTGTGAAGGGTTCTAAACTTTGATGTTAATCAAGTTCATGCCATCTCCACAATCGAAGTAGGCTGCAAATGGATATAGTTTTGTTTTTAGGAATACTACGTCGTGATATGCCAACATCAGATTTAGTCTGACCCACAGACCACAGTCCGAAAGCCAGGAGAATGGCCACAAACTAGTTCTAAAACTAGACCGCCTCCACAACTCTAGTTGGCTGCGATGTATTTACTGCTAATTATGAGAACATTATGCGTTGAGGCCCCTTTTTCCTCCACGGTGCAACGCTCATATCTCTGTCTAAAAGCCACCAGAAAGGCATTTTTCTAAACTGCCAGTCGCGGGGAGTCGAACCGTACTGTCACTTTACTTCTTTCTAATGAGGCTTGCTGTCTGTTCGAAGTGCTTAGTACTTGGTCAGTCTTGCACACAGACGAATACAGCACACATACATCACGAATAGATACTCAGTACTTGGTCAGTCTTGCACACAGACGAATACAGCACGCATACATCACGCATAGGTGCTCAGTACTTGGTCAGTCTTGCACACAGACGAATACAGCACACAAACATCACGAATAGGTGCTCAGTACTTGGTCAGTCTTGCACATAGAGGAATACAGCATACATACATCACGAATAGGTGCTCAGTACTTGGTCAGTCTTGCACATAGACGAAAACAGCACACATACATCACGAATAGGTGCTCAGTACTTGGTCCGTCTTGCACATAGGCGAATACAGCACACAGACATCACGAATAGGTGCTGAGTATTTGGTCAGTCTTGCACACAGACGAATACAACACACAGACATCACGAATAGGTGCTCAGTATTTGGTCCGTCTTGCACACAGACGAATACAACACACAGACATCACGAATAGGTGCTCAGTATTTGGTCAGTCTTGCACAAGGACGAATACAACACACAGACATCACGAATAGGTGCTGAGTACTTGGTCAGTCTTGCATATACAGGAATACAGCACACAGACATCACGAATAGTATCCTCGATACGGTTTCGTAACGTGTAATCACACTGGTTGATCAGTGAACATCTGTCCTCTAGTCATCTGTCCTCCAGTCTAGATTTCTCTGAACCACAGAAAACCATCCACACGACTGTACTTACAAATAGTATGACAAAAGCTGTCGGACATTGCTTCTTTCAAGCTGTAGAACTCAATGCGCCTGGTTAGGCAGCATTCAACTTACATTACACGCGCCGTCAGTGCAGGACTACTCAATGCACATGAACCTTGCGCACTGGGCGTGATAAACATCACTCGAGTTCATTCCCCCAAAAAAAAAGCCATTTGCGTTCTTCAATACCCGATTGTATGCGAACCATTTTCTCCTGTGGTTGTTCACACGCTGATTCCCTCTTGCATCAATTTTCCCGTGTTGCTCTAGTCCAGTGTTTCCCAAAGTGGGCGCTGCCGCCCCCTATGGGAGGGGAGGGCGCCGGGATGGTCCAAGAGGGGGGTTAGCAGTCATGATCAAATGTGGGGGGGGGGGTGTGGAGGGGCGCTGTGACTTTGGAGGGGTGGGGTGTAGGGGCAGTAGACCCAGATGCAGTTTGGGGAGGGGCGTTGAATAACAATACGGTAGCGGTAGAGAGAGAGAGAGAGAGAGAGAGAGAGAGAGAGAGAGAGAGAGAGAGAGAGAGAGTTAATCATTGAATAAGCCGTTTGTAGCTGCATCAAAATAAACGAAGACAATATTTTATATCAAATAGGTTCATCCTTCTCATTAAAATAACTTACTTTTTTTTTTCTTTCAATTCTCATACTGTCGACTCTGAATGGAAGGAGGGCCAGAGCTAAAATTTCTGCTGATCGTGGGGAATGTGTAATCCTGACCGCCTATGCTTATCATCGTGGCATCTAAGTAAGATTATGATATTGAAAAGCAAAAAGAGGAAGGGGGTGGGGGGTAAGCGTTAAGCGATTTTTTTTTTTTTAAGAAGGGGCGGTGGGCCGAAACAGTTTGGGAAACACTGCTCTATTCTAATACCTTTCCCGTGTTATTCTAGTTCTTTGTGTCTCTCTCATCTCCTTACCTTCTTACCCTTATTATCCTATTTTTATCTCGGGGTTTTCCTCTTCTTAACCAAGAGAGGTTAAATGGAGTTCCCCTACCCTGATAAGATAACCCGAACTTTGAATCATTACACGAACCATGGTTGAGGACTGCATTGTGAGGCGATTTCATCGACATCTGAGCCACCAAGCTGCAGAAGATATTGTGTCTCTTCAAGATATTGCTATCTGACAGTTCCTTGTACCATCGGCACTGGAGTTCTGCGCTTGCTGCTGAAGATGAGTACGAAGCACTTAAGGAAATGTCCCGAGTACTATTATATCGGTTCTTAACTCGTCACTCAAAATATTGCCAGGTATAAGTAAAAACTGAGCAGTAGAAAGATTCCGAATGATTCTATTGGGTTAATCTTTTTGAGGATTCAATTGTTTGGCAAATATGCCCGTCATACTAGCTTTAAAAAAAGAAAGAAAGCGAGCGACCCCCTTCACGTCAAAGCCTCATACGTCATATAATGGTAGACCCATATTTTTCTAGCTTACCTGCGGACTGGAAGGTCATGGGTTCGCGTTCTGGCGCAGCCGGACTTTTTTTTTTCTATCATAAATGACCTTGCCTCTCAGGTCGACCCTGCCTTGAGTGGGTACTAAGAATAGTCCTGAGAAGTAAAGGTGGCCTGCGTGATTCTGACCACATCATCCGCTCAGTGCCGATAGGTGTATAAAATATAAGTCTAACCTTTTATTCCTCATACGTGGAAAAGGGTCCTTTACTTTACATTTGTGTCTAGACTAATCGGCACTCGATGCGTGATGTGATAAGCAACAATCCTTTACTTACCAGGCTATATCCTAGCCAATTTTCGACTGGGAGGTCCTGAGAACCAAACACAACTGTTCTTAAATCCACCTGGTGCAGATTTAAACCCAGAATGTCTGGGTCGACAAGTAGGCGTCTAGATCCCACGCTACCGCGGCTCTCGTGATATTGATACACCCTCATTTGAGTACTTCTGGCTTCCTGGTCGATTATTTACGCCAATAGTGAACTGCTAATATGGTGTTAAGTCCTTAGTGTTGCCACATTTGACAGCTTCCTTATGTACTGCTACTTTGCCTGTGCAAGCTTCAAGATTCTGCCGGGGCTGACAAGTGTTTCACTAGTTTTTCAGGCTATCCTCCGAATAACGTGTCAATTGCGCACTTCGGGGGACTATAACGCCAACGCCGAATCGCGAACTTCCTGCAACTTCCGCCACCGGATGGCTAGGACTCACGAGCAAGTAAAATGAAGGAAGCTGCAGGAGATGCGGTAGCTGCTGCTCGTGAGTTAATTTAAGACGACGGAAGTGCGCAATTGACACTTGAGTGGGGCCCTGTTAGGGTATATTTTCCGCCTCGATAATTTAGGGCCGTTATTCGGAGGATAGCCGTTTTTCAAATGTGACAGTGAAGGACATTTTGTGTGATATCCACTGGCACAGGAACAGAGCAATTATGTGGCCCCCCGTGTACAGTGATGTTGAAACCCCGACTAACGACTTTACAGGGCCATCAAGAATTATAGTCGGGATTTGAAATTGTTTTTATAAAATAAGTATTTAATAGATATATACGTGTGGCATCTCAAAATGTTCGGAACAGTCAACAGTTTTAGGCTTACCTTAGTACACTTCGATATGGGAGCCATCTGTAGCTCTGGTGACGTTTAGACGGTGCCAGTCCCCCGCCACGTCTTTTGAATTATGTCCAGAGTTACCGTAGCAATTGCTACAGAAACACTCTCTTTAAGGGTCAGATGTTTCCAGTTTTGTTAGCGCCACTGCAAAACCTCTCGGCCACACATGGTCACACGTGACTTAAACTTTTCTGAACAGTTTCAGAAGCCACGCGTGTATATTCATCAAACACTTGTTTTATAAAAACAGTTTAACATCTCAGCAATCATTCTCGGTTACCATGTATTAGCTAGCTCTTCATAATATTGTCATTTAGTTTTTACACGGGAAGTGTCACAAACCTAACGGTTACATTTAGGGACTGAAGGATTCATATCTTTGCAATTGTAACTGTTTTAGAATGCTCGCCTTGTGAGAGATCTAAGATCAACCAGGAAAGTTACGGAAGAACTGCCTGAAGAAGTAAGTAACTGTTCGTTTTGGCAATAAACAAACAGTTATTCTATCCGACCAAGTTCACATTCTGCCTGTACATTAAACAATTGCTGGTCGCAATACTTATTCTTTCTGACCTCATCCACATTCTTCCAATACGCAAAAAGGTACTTTATTAATATCCAACCCCAGATGACGTCCCGGGACAGTCTGACATTTTAGAGGGTAGTAAGACTAGGTTTTCCGGCTTTTTGATCCTTCTAACGACCCCAAAACATCTAGAACTGGCCCTTACCCCAAAACACCTACGTCCGACGAGAGAGTGCAGCCTAGGTCCCACGACTGCAAGCAGCCTATCTGCCACACCCTGAAATATTTGACTGTCCCGTGACCTGTGGATTTCCCCTGTTTGGGGTAGGATATTAATAACGCACCCGCAAAACTTCACCTGCATGCAACAGTTATTTTATCTGGTCAAATCTAGATTCTATCGGTACATAAAACTTGTAAAGGACGAAAAATTCTTTCTGACCCCATCCAAATTCTACCAGTACCCCGAAACGTCTACGGTTGTAACATTATTCTAGCTGATAAAATCCACATTCTATCGGTATATATTATAACTTAGATTGGACGAAACAATTATCCTTTCTGACCCAATCCACATTCTCTTCTTCCTCACATATAGACCCTGCTGCGTGGTGATCGCAGTCATGTCTATCCACAACCTTCTGCCTCGTGTACTTTCACTCAGCATTGACTCAGATGATTTTCCATGCCTTAAGGTTAAACTAAACTGTCTTGTCCCTTCAACTTCACGTCACAGCGTACTTCAATGTTTCTCCTTCTCCTGACAGTACCACACATTGGCTCCAAGGTCGACCCCACCTAATATGGGTACCAAGAAATGTCATTATTCAGTGGCGAGACGTGATCAATTCGCGTGTGTAAGCTCTGGTAGATAACGATTACACTAGAGAGGGTATCACGTGGCAATTTCCTCCTCGTCGCTTCGCTGTTCAGCTAACATGGAAATTATGTTACAGTTTTTGGTGGTCTCCGTGACGAAATGGTCAAACCGTTTGCCTCGCACTCTGAAGGTCACGGGTTCGTTTTTAGGCGGCGCCGTTCAGTTCACCAGTGCAAATTTTTACGGAGATATCTGAGCATCGTCGCCGAAGCTACGGAGATCGTGCTCTGTGCGACGCTCTCGCAGGCAGCTAGCTGTTTTGCTCAAAGACTGAGCCGTATGCGATAAAACCCAGTGCAATAAAGTTGATCCTCTCACCTTTTTATGTTACAGTTTAGGAGTGGCCTAGCACACAGCGAGTATTCTTTGTATTGTGTTGATATCTGCATAACATACATTACGTGCTAGGTAGGTCTTGAACCCAGTGGCGTATTTGTAATAAACAGTAAACAGTTATAACAAAGTGTTAAATAGTGCATTTTTCTTTTGCATTGGAAAGTGTCAGATGCGATTGCAGCTGTTACCTGCATGTCAGGCCACTGTGTCATGGGAAGTAAAGGTGACCGGCGTGATGTTGAACACATAAACCCTATCGAGTGCCCATTGGTAAATAAAAAAAAATATTGGTAACATCACATCCTAGAAGCAACAATGACGTGAAACTGGTCATCTACTGTTTATTACTGAACTTACATAGGGTGACCAGGTTTGAGGTTTAAACAACGGATCAACATCATGGCACCCGGGTAGTAACCCATAAGTGCTCCGTTCTTCTTCTAACTTAAGTCTGAGTCTGAAGAAGCTCAGCACAGTGTACATGCTCTGTAGCACCGGCGAGTATCCTGAAATACTTTGGGTAGATTTTTAACTCCAAATTTTTGCCCGTGCAGCGTTGTTAGGCTACTCTTTTCGATTTCCAACTGCCAGTGGACTTTTTACACGCGCAACAATACACACGGGCGTCCGATCTCACTACCCAGAGACCAGAGGGAATTACTAGAAAACTAGAGTCTACGTGACAAAAATCCAAACTCTTACTAGATATTGAACCCGGAACTCTATCACCTGAGTCGGACACTATGCCTCGATACCACGCAGCCCCGAGGGTGACCAACGTCCCGTTTTCATTGGGACTGTCCGTTTTTATGCGTGTCACGGCCGTCTCGTCAGCACTCCAAAAACCGCCAATTGTCCTGTTTTTTTTTTTTTTTTTAATCTAAGAATTAGCTCGAGAATATAAAATGCACTTTTTTCTGTAAGCCTTATTTTATTTCATAGTTTTCAGAAACATTTAATGCCTTACATGTGTTGATAGGAAATCTGGTAAAACTAAAGTTAGTCTCCTCACGGACCGCCCATACACACACTAGTTCACTTCTGATTGGTTGCTTCGGAAGCTGACACCTTAGTACAAGGTTACTGTGTGTTAATATCGCGTGTTGTATGTTTCAGTACGCCAGCGCTTTCAACACTCCAAAAAACATCGTCAAACTTGGTCTAACCCAACTCCCATAGAGAGTGCTGCAACCTATGTCACATGCATTCTCTTTCTCGGAATAAAAACGTAAATGCAAGACAAACCAGAAAGCAAACAAAAGAGCGGCACACCCGTGACCTGCATTAAAGTAGACCAGCCCACCAAACTTGTGAATGAAACGTGACCTACTCTTTTGGGGAGAAGGCCTCAAAAACATAACCGGAAATTTCACTGTAGCATGTTTGTTCAACGCAGTTACAGTGCATAATGTTTCGGTCGACAATGGACTAGGTTTAAACACCATTGTCGAGCGAGTAATGAACCCTTTTACCCGGTGACCTACAAAGTACGGGGGGTGGTTGGGTGGTAGTTAAACTGACTTGCTTAGGGTGTCCTGTTTTTAGCTCCAAATATTAGTAAGATGTCCTGTTTTTAGCTGAAAATATTAGTAGGATATCCCATTTTTAGCTGAAAATATTTGTTAAGATGTTCTGTTTTTAGAGCAAGATTCTTCGGTCACCCTAAACTTACAATATAACAGCCTCGTTAATCTCGTGTGACAGAAAGACATCAAAGTTCGCGAGCTGCGAGATTTGAACAAAAATCTCATGACGATGATTATTGAGGGCGTCCAGATGCTTCCAGATGTCTGCCAGGCCGCTCAGCTCTATTTTGCCGAGGTAGGTCCGAAGTTCTGGTTTTTTTTTTTTTTTTTAATTAATATCTTACCATAGACTGTCACAGGACAGTCCAAAATTTTAAGAATGTGGTAAGACTGGGTTCCCCAGCTTTTCGATACTTTTAGGAGAATCTTGCTCTAAAAACGGGACATCTTAACAAATATTTTCAGCTAAAAATTGAACATCCTACTAATGTTTTCAGATACAAATGGAACATCCTACTATCCTCAGATATATCTAAAACTGGCCCTAACCCCAACCCACATACGTCCCACGAGAGTGCAGCCTAGGTCTCACGAGAGTGCAGCCTAGGTCCCACGAGAGTGCAGCCTAGGTCCCTTGAATGCATGCAGACTATCTACCACCCCCTGAAATATTAGACTGCCACGTGACCTGTGGATTTCCCCTGTTTGGGGTAGGATATTAATAAAGCATCCGAAATTCTAAATTCCCTGTGTGGATTCCGGGGCCCCATTGTTGGAAAACAAGAAAAGACCCACTGCCTCCCCAACAAGCATGTTGTAGGAGTCGACTAAGTGGGAGTTTCCTTCCAAGTCGGAGTACATCTGCCTGACAGGCATGGAACCAATTTTGCATACGAATAAGTCAGATCTGTAAAACAGATGTGCACGGAACACTCAGGTTCTTGAAAAAGACAAAAGTCCAGAAGTGGATGAACAATCAGAACTTTCCGCCAGAGTTTACAGCTGGTGAAGAAGAAGAAAAAGAAAGAGCAGAAGAAGAAGAAGATAAAGAAGAAGAAGAAGAAGAAGAAGAAGAAGAAGAAGAAGAAGAAGAAGAAGAAGAAGAAGAAGAAGAAGAAGAAGAAGAAGAAGAAGAAGAAGAAGAAGAAGAAGAAGAAGAAGAAAAAGAAGAAGAAGAAGAAGAAGATAAAGAAGAAGAAGAAGAAGAAGAAGAAGAAGAAGAAGAAGAAGAAGAAGAAGAAGAAGAAGAAGAAGAAGAAGAAGAAGAAGAAGAAGAAGAAGAAGAAGAAGATAAAGAAGAAGAAGAGGAAGAAGAAGAAGAAGAGGAGGAGTTCTAAATATGTCTTGGGATGTGACTGGAAAGCTCAAATGAGGGAATGGAAAAGACAAGCACAAATACAACCGAACTTTTCTACCCGTCTTTATTAACTAAATACTAAATACAACACATAATGCAATCAGAGAGCTCAACGGACAAGACAACAGAGCTTATAAACGTATAAACGACACCTTAGAGCAGTGGTTCAGGTTAAGGTGTCGCACCGCCTGCCCCTCCTCTGTTGTTGTTGTTGAACCTATGGCGGGACCTGCCTCCCCGCCCATTTCTCCCACACCCAACCCAAACAAACATGATTTAAAATTTAAAAAAAAAGAGGACAAACAGAACCACAATCCCCAAGCACTGTTAACAAGAGAAAACAAGTTTCCTTGGCTTTTTGTTTTATAAAGTTTTAACGAATATTGTATTTATAAATTAAACTGAATGATTTTAGTACAACAGATTATTAGAGGTACAAGTGCATTAAATTCAAATATTGCTTGATGGGCCCCTTGACCCCTCCCCCCCTTTTTTTAATCCCTCTCTATCCCCCCCGCCCCCCCCCCCCCATTTTTGAAAACTACTGATTTACAGCTTTTTATATTTGTGTGTTGTATTAAATACTTCTTGATATCAACCGCGTTCGGTCATAAATCAGGTCACGCGACCATAAACAATCAGACAGTAACTGGTGCCATCGGAATTTGAACTCTTCGTTTGCTGCTGAAGGTGGGGACGAAGTGCTTATGGGAGTGTCCTGAATGTTATGATGTCGATTCTTAATTCAACATTTAGGGCACGCGACAGTTACATGTACCTTGTAGTCCATGTTGGTTTCAGGTTATTAGGACAAGTCTGAAACAAATGGAAATGTTTAAGCTATCGGGGCACTTCTGAAGCTAGTGGATATGTTCAAGTTATCGGGGCAAGTCTGAATCAAGTGGATATATTTAAGCTACCAGGACAAGTCTGAAGCTAGTGGATATGTTTAAGCTATCAGGGCACTTCTGAAGCTAGTGGATATGTTCAAGTTATCGGGACAAGTCTGAATCAAGTGGATATATTTAAGCTACCAGGACAAGTCTGAAGCTAGTGGATATGTTTAGGCTATCGGGGCACTTCTGAAGCTAGTGGATATGTTCAAGTTATCGGGACAAGTCTGAAGCTAGTGGATATGTTCAAGTTATCGGGACAAGTCTGAAGCTAGTGGATATATTTAAGCTATCAGGACAAGTCTGAAGCTAGTAGATATGTTTAAGTTATCGGGACAAGTCTGAAGCTAGTGGATATGTTTAAGTTATCAGGACAAGTCTGAAGCTAGTGGATATGTTTAAGCTATCAGGACAAGTCTGAAGCTAGTGGATATGTTTAAGCTATCTAGGCACTTCTGAAGCCAGTGGATATGTTTAAGTTATCGGGACAAGTCTGAAGCTAGTGGATATGTTTAAGTTATCGGGACAAGTCTGAAGCTAGTGGATATATTTAAGCTATCAGGACAAGTATGAAGCTAGTGGATATGTTTAAGCTATCAGGACAAGTCTGAAGCTAGTGGATATGTTTAAGTTATCGGGACAAGTCTGAAGCTAGTGGATATGTTTAAGTTATCGGGACAAGTCTGAAGCTAGTGGATATGTTTAAGTTATCGGGACAAGTCTGAAGCTAGTGGATATGTTCAAGTTATAGGGACAGGTCTGAAGCTAGTGGATATGTTTAAGTTATCAGGACAAGTCTGAAGCTAGTGGATATGTTTAAGTTATAGGGACAGGTCTGAAGCTAGTGGATATGTTCAAGTTATAGGGACAGGTCTGAAGCTAGTGGATATATTTAAGCTATCAGGACAGGTCTGAAGCTAGTGGATATGTTTAAGTTATAGGGACAAGTCTGAAGCTAGTGGATATGTTCAAGTTATCGGTACAGGTCTGAAGCTAGTGGATATGTTCAAGTTATAGGGACAAGTCTGAAGCTAGTGGATATATTTAAGCTATCAGGACAGGTCTGAAGCTAGTGGATATGTTTAAGTTATAGGGACAGGTCTGAAGCTAGTGGATATGTTCAAGTTATAGGGACAAGTCTGAAGCTAGTGGATATATTTAAGCTATCAGGACAGGTCTGAAGCTAGTGGATATGTTTAAGTTATCAGGACAAGTCTGAAGCTAGTAGATATGTTTAAGTTATCAAGACAAGTCTGAAGCTAGTGGATATGTTCAAGTTATAGGGACAAGTCTGAAGCTAGTGGATATATTTAAGCTATCAGGACAGGTCTGAAGCTAGTGGATATGTTTAAGCTATCAGGACAAGTCTGAAGCTAGTGGATATATTTAAGCTATCAGGACAGGTCTAAAGCTAGTGGATATGTTTAAGTTATCAAGACAAGTCTGAAGCTAGTGGATATGTCTAATTCTTTTAGTTCTAGACAGGGTTGTTGGGACTTGCGCCGGAAAGGGTGGGGATGGGGGGGGGGGGGAGGGGGGTCTCATCCGAATAATGGCACTTTGTCACTCAGACACATGCTCAGCCAAAAATACTATTTCTTGAATAGTTAACACTAACACCATTATAGCTTAGATTAATTATTAAAACACTAATATATCATCATCATCAGGTGCCTTGCCGACTGGCGTGGGCGATAATGCCTCTCCATAATCTGCGATCTCCTGCAGCATGTATCAGTTCGTGTGCCGACACACCTCCATGCCATGCAACAAGACTGTCAAGCATCTTCTCTCGTTGTCTTCCTCTATCCCTCCTTCCACAGATCTTTCCAGTGGTCACAACATGTTCTATTTTCCGTCTTCTCATAACATGGCCGAAGAATGATGACTGTCTCCTGATGTCTGTGATAAGTTGTCTTTGGGCTCCCGCCTCTTTCAAAACCTCTTGGTTGTTCTTTTTTGGCTGTCCAAAGTATTCTAAGAATTTTTCTGTAAAACCACATCTCTGAGGCCTCTAGAAATTGTTTGGCCTGCCTACCGATTGTCCAGGATTCACAGCCATATGTTAAAATTGGATGTATTTAGCAAGCAAGAATTCTTTTTGTAACTCTCATTGATAATGATATATTGCACAAGTTGTTTTTCATTTTATAAAATGCAGTTTTTGCCTGTCCTATTCTGTTTCTTATCTCAGTTATGCATCTTCCGTCTGATGTTATCCATGTGTCCAGATACTTACATTTCTGTACTTGTCCTAAAATAACACCATCGACTTTTATTACACATTTAGGAATAATTCTTTTCTTTGATACCACCATTACTTCTGTATTCAGTTAGTTAGTTTAGTTTTTCCTTCCACGTATGCCGCTAAGCGTTGTGGGGAGATGCAAGTTCCTGTCATAAGCAAGGCGGGCAGCATCTGATGTTCTGAGGCCATGCTTTTGGCAGGTTTCGGAGACCCCGTCAATCCACCGTTTCCTTGGTCTTCCTCTTGCCTTATATCCTGAGCTTCTTTGGTTGAAAATTTGTGATGTTATTTGATCATTTTTCATCCTGGTTAGATGTCCAAACCATTTCATTCTTTGATGTTCTATGTAGTCTAAACATGGCGTAGTTTTGACAGTGTTTCTAATGTCTATATTCTTTATCCTGTCTAGTCTGGTCTTGTTCGCTGCTTTTCTTAGACATTTCATTTCACAGGCTTCTATTTTTTCTTTCATGGGTCTTGTTGATTGTCCATGTTTGGCACTGGTAGCAGAGTGTTGGAATGAAGATGGTGTTTATCAATTGTCTTTTGGTCTTCATGGTTATAATCTGGATGTTTAAGCAGAGGTGATAGTTTGGTATGTGACAGCATTTGCTTTCTGTATTCTTGTTTCTATCTCTCTGTCCATTCTTCCATCCTCTGTAAATATACTGCCCAAGTATTTGAACTCTTTGGTTTGCTTGATTTTGGCACTTCCAACATTTATATTCAGTGGCCTGTGTGTTCTGCTGATCTTCATAACTTCTGTTTTTTCTGTACTGATTCTGATATTATGTTGTAAACAGCTGTTGTTGAGAGTAGTCAGATGTTCCTGTAGATCATATTCATTTTGATACAGTATGCTTTGATCATCAGCAAAAAGTAATTCGTTTATAGCATACACGTCTGGGTTTGCTTCTACAGTGATCTTATCCATGTATGTTATGAAAAGTAACGGTGACAGTACACATCCTTGTCTGACACCAGTTGTGACTTTGAACCATTCAGAAAGACCACTAGATGTTCTTACTGCACTTTCACTTTTTTCATAGAGGGCTCTGATGTTGTCTAATAATTGACCCTGCACTCCGTAATCGTCAAGAATTCTCCACAGCACATCTCTGTCTACACGGTCGAATGCCTTCTCTTGATCTACAAAGACCACGTTCAGCTCTTTATCGTATTCGAGTGTCTTTTCACAGGCTTGTCTTAGTGCAAATATGGCATCAGTGCAACCTCGCCCTTTCCTGAAAACCGAATTGTGCTTTACTCAGTAGAGGTTCAACCTTTGCTCTTATCCTACCTTCTAAGATCTTTGCATACATTTTCCCCACATGACTTAGTAAAGATATTCCTCTATAAGTTCCACATTCTCTCTTGTTTCCTTTTTTCTTCCAGATAGGTACTACAACTGATCTTTGCCAATCCACTGGTACCTTTCTCTCTGCCCATGCTCTATTGAAAATTCTCTCCAGCCAGGTGATCATAGTGTCCCCTCCAGCCTGGATGACTTCTGTTGTTATTCCGTCATTCCAGCTGCTTTGTGTCTTTTACTTGTTTTGATAACTTTCTCTACTTCATCCCGCAGGATATGTGGTTCTAGATGATCTGGAGCCCTTGAATGGAATTCTTCTGTTTCATGTACTCCCGACGGGTTCAAAAGTTCTTTAAAATATTCCTCCCATATTTTTTTAATTTCTTTTTGGCTGAATAAGGGTTTTCCATTTTTATCGTTTATGACTGATGTTGGATTGAAGCTTTCTTCTCTTAATTGCATCGCTTTCACACTCTTATAAAAGTCTCTTGGTGATTCTGTACAAAGCTGTGTTAGGTGTTCACCATACTTTTTCCATGATTCCTCTTTGGATTTCTTTATTGTTCTCTTGGTGTCTCTTCGAGTTAGTCTGTACCTAATGTAATCCTTTTCGTCTTTTGTTTTTAACCATATTTGAAACATCTTCTTTTTATTTGACACTGCTTCTTTGACTTCTTCATTCCACCAAGCGGTACCTTTTTTCTTGCCTTTGCCCGTTCTTTCTGGTACCACACTTGTCTTTTAATATCTTCGTGATGGTTGATTTATAATAATCCCATTCTTCTTCAATTCTTACTGGTTCCTTGGCAATATCTGCAAAAGCCTTTGTTATTTCTAGTTCAAATTCTTGTTTGATATTCTCTTCCTCTAATTTCTTAGTGTTGATGATTTCTTCACGTTTCTGTTTATGTAGACTGTTTCTACTTGAGTTGTATATGTTCATAACTACTGGGCGATGGTCTGAATCCAGTCCCGCATTTGGGACAGCTTTTGAGTCTCTTACCGTCCTCTTCTGCCGTTGTCTGACTAGTATAACTTCTGTATTCCCATTATTTAAATTGAGGCCCATTCTTCCACTTTCTAACACAACAACGTCTATCATTTCCTGTAGTTCTTTATGACTTGTTGCTATCAAGACTGTGACATCATCATAACGTAAATTGTTTATATTGTGAAAGCAGTGATATTCCAAACTAACGGTAATATGACGCTTGAAACATGACATACTTTACACATTTAATTGCGGTGTGCAAATAACTTATTTAAGAAAGTCTAGTCACTAAACATACCCACCCCGCCCACATGTTGCAGCACTGCACGGCTGCGCGTGACTAAGTATGAGCACGGTTGCAAGCAACTATTAACGTCAGCAAGTGGAATCTTGCAGTCGGAAAAGGGGACAAAACACATAAGGAAATGTCCCGTGGTGTTAATTCTTGATTGATGAGTGATGAGAGTCCCCTGGAGTCGGTTTTCTAAGTATAATGCACGTATTTGAAACGCTGCCCCTAATAGCTTCGCGCTGTCAGATCAAAAGTTTAACATTGCATTATGATTTCGTTGCCTACGTCGCACCCCTTATGGTGCCACCGGATGCAGACGTACCTTTGTATCATAGAACGGCACGGCTAAGAACCGATATCATATCACTCAGGTAATTGTCATAAATCCACCGTACCCATCTTCAGCATCAAGCACCGGTTGCAACTCCGATGCTACAGAAACAGTTTGATTGTATGTCTGACTCACCTTTCCCCTGAGTGTTGAGCGTCGGTCAGATCCTAAAGCAGCGTTCTCTCCAGGTGACCATCTTGATTCACTGATTCCAGGCTGAGCTACCCTCTCCGACAAACAGCAGCTGGTTGAGCAGGTCCAGCAGTCTGCTGAGTAGCAAACAAGAAAGTGCCTCCCTGTCTGTGACTCTGAGCCCCGATGTTGGGTCTTCTCCAACTACGTCTGAAGGTAAGCCCAGAGGTTCGTCCCTGTATTGTGGGAAGTGAAGCGGATCAGCTGGAATAACTCTTGTGTCCATAAGTAGTTGTTTAGTTAACAAGTCAGAGGACTCTACACATAGAAAACGTTGGGAGCAATGGTTTCAGGTACCCCATATTAGAGTAGAAATCTTGTGTACCGCGGTTATGTCCTATAAAACAATTGTTGCATCCAGTAGGAGTTATTCTGTGTCCAGGGATTCAGTCGAATAGTATGCATATGTGATCAGTAGAAGTTATTCTGTGTCCAAGGATTCAGTCGAATAGTATACACATGTGATCAGTAGAAGTTATTCTGTGTATATAGATATAGTCAAATTGAAAACTAGGGCGACCAGTACACGTTACAGTATTGTGTCTAGGGATTTAGTCAAATAGAATACTTGTGCGACCAGTAGGAGTTATTTTGTGACTAGGGATTTAGTCCTATAGAATACTTGGGCGACCAGTCCGAGTTATTCTGTGTCCAGGGATTTAGTCCTATAGAATACTTGGGCGACCAGTCCGAGTTATTCTGTGTCCAGGGATTTAGTCCTATAGAATACTTGGGCGACCAGTCCGAGTTATTCTGTGTCAGGGATTTAGTCCTATAGAATACGTGTGCGACCAGTATGAGTTATTCTGTGTCAGGGATTTAGTCCTATAGAATACGTGTGCGACCAGTATGAGTTATTCTGTGTACAGGGATTTAGTCGAATAGAATACTTGGGCGACCAGTATGAGTTATTCTGTGTCAGGGATTTAGTCCTATAGAATACTTGTGGGACCAGTATGAGTTATTCTGTGTTCAGGGATTTAGACGAATAGAATAATTGGGCAACCAGTACGAGTTATTCTGTGTACTGAGATTGTGTGGCACAGAACAAATGTGTCCGCCAGTCTAATTTATGGGTTGTTGAAATCAGTTGTGTTGGGGCTCCGTTTTGGAGAAAACACAAATATGCATGTCATAAGGAACGACTAATCTGGGGTGTTTCTTTCACAGCTGCAGTGCATCTGCCAGGGCAATTAGCCAACAGTCTGCATAACAATAAGCTGGATCTGTAAAACGGGTGTGCAACCCACACAAAAACTCAAGTTCTGGATTAAAAACAAAGTCCAGGAGTGGATGAGAAAGCAGGACTTTCCACCAGAGTTTACCGATGGGGAATGAGAAGAAGGAGCAAATTGAGCCAACTTATACTGTATAGATGGAGACAATCTGGTAATCTTATTTTCAGCTTCACTGCAAACAGGTCACCCCATAGTTGCTCTGCTCACGTGCCCACAAAAAACACACAGAATGTCCATCACTGTCAAATGGTGGAAAATTGACATAGACTCTGCACATCCACTAGCATGCACCGCATTAGAAGCATAAGGCAGCCATCAGAAGTGCTAAAACAAACAGTCCTCTTGCACCGAGACTTAACTCTTTGACTCTCAAACAAGGCATCATGCATGGCTGAATTTACTCAATGTGCACCAGTTAAAATATGATTATGCTTGTATATTTTATGTCTACAAGACAACGGTAAAACACCCAGTAATAGGGACTGAAAGAGGTTTGCTGAAATCAGATGTGCTGGGCCGGAAGGTGCAGATGTTTTGAGGTTTACACCCAGGACAAGCATGCTGCTTGCAGAGTGGCATGCTTCACTTTGGAGGTCATGAGTGGGGAGCATTGTTTGGATCATTTCTCTGGAGAATGCTGGTGAGTTGGGAAATGAACAGGTGGACAGATAGGCTGGCTCTGCGCAACTCTGGTGGAATACTGATGCACGATAAGACAGATGTGGTTAGGGCCTTGTTAGAGAATGTGTACAGTTTGTTTTCTCTTCAACCTTTTCCTTTCTTTCATACAATTTCTTAACCCTTCTTTGCAACAATTCAGAGGAGCAGGTGAATCACTACAATCTGGGGAGAGTGATGCAGTGGGGAGAGACGAGGGGATCTGGCTGATACTCAAAGCTTAGAGGAAAGGCAAGACGGACCTACAATCAGAATGCTACTGGCACTGGAACTCTGCGCTGGTGATGGAGTGCTTATGGAAATGTCCCAAGTTCTTTGATGTCGGTTCTTGAATCAATTCAACTCAACAACACCCAAAACTACTGCAAGGATTGTGTGTTTAGCTCCTGTGGATACAGTATACCGAAAGTCTTACTGCTGTCATTATTGCCCCATATGGGCCTTAACTATGACCTGCGACTGAAAGAGTTAAGGAACAATTTGACATCAACTTGGCTTTTAAAAAAGCTGTTTGGCTCAAAGGATTCCCCTCCCCTTCCCTCATTATAAATATTATTTTTAGTTAATGTATTCATATCGTGACCTCCTAAATAATTGCACAGGCGTGAAAACAACCAATAGAATTAACTATGCACCTCGTAAACAGATCATGATAGACAATTCAGAAAAGTTACATCTGGACCCAAGCGGAAGAGTTGATTTTCCAATAGAGTTAAGGGTAGATGAAGTAAGAATGAAGAAAATCTACAGTAGGCTTGTGGTTTTGTCTAACACCTTTGCTCTGTAGTAGAAGGAGAAATTGGCCATGAGCAAAAGTAGAGTGTACATTCTGAACATGGCAGTGAAAATTACTGATAATTTTTGTTCATTTTCTCTACCACCAGGTCCAAATGTGACTTTTGACAGTCAGTCGAAACAAGATTGAAATTTCAGACTGTTGAAAAGGAGCCGTGAAGTACTGCTTTGTTCATCCATGAAGCCTCTTTACATAAAACATTATAATAAAATGTTTATAATATATAATAAAATATATTTATAATTTAAAAAAAAAAAACATTGCTTCATAATTAGCTATGCTAGCTCATTGTGTACTATACAGACGCCGTCACCTAACTTTTTGTGTGTGACAAATGTACCACCCTATTATTTGTCATTTACCTCACAATTTATTCACGAAGACTCTTTACAATAAATATATTGTCCCATCAACTATCAGTGTTAACTCATTCTTAATTCTCAATAACACATATTCTGTTCCAGTAATCACAAATTTAACTAATTATAAACTTTTTAGTATTCTACCAATTGCCAATTTTAACTCATTCATAACTCTTTACAACAAATATTCACTTCATCAAGCGCTGAACTAATTATAAACGTTTGACTGTTCAATGAATTGCCAATTTTAACTCACTCATAATTTTTTATAATATTGTTTTCTATAAATTGCCAAATTTAGCTCATTATAAACTGTTCCATCAGTTTGAACTCATTTTAACAATAAATATTTTCCATAAATCGTCAAATTCAACTCCATATAAACTCCTAACTGTTCCATGAATTGACAATTTTAACTTATTCACCATATTTTTTCCCATAAATCACAATAAGTAACTCATTATAAACTCTTTACTATTTTTAGCAATGGTCCATTTTCAACTTCTAAATTCTCTATAACAAACAGTCTGTCCATTACCTGGCAATTTCAATTGAACCTAACATCTGTATATTGCCTATCAACTGCCAACTTTCACTCTTAACTCTTTGTTATAAATATTATGTTGCATAAATTCCCAATCTTAACTCATTCTAACAAAGCAAATTCACCTACTCTCTGATATAGAGTATAATATAACAGAAGTATATTCTTTTCCAAGAAAAGATGCTATCAACAAGCCTGTCCCTTTTGATGCCTGGGTGTTGAAGAATGTATTTGTGTTATTTATGGTCCATGATGTAAACACTTACAAAATTTGAAAAATAAAATGGATTATTTTAGCTGATTTATAATCATCATCCTATAGTGTCATTGTATCAAACAGAGCTCAGTCTATTTCACTAATCATTTTTACTCTGTGCAATGAAATTCAGCCCAGCACACTTGGCTTCTCTGATCAACATTTGTTTTAGGGTTTCTTTTGGTTGTCTCTGCTTCCTTAATCCTTGTATTTCCCATTGCAATGCCTGCTTAGTGATTCTTTTCTACTCATTTCTTCTCAGGATATGTCCAATATGGCGACATCTTTGTCATATAACTGTTGTTGCTAGTGGTTGCCCAGATATTTCTCTTATTTCCTCACCACTCTTTAAATCATCATATTTTATGTTCCACTATGTTTACATTTATTCGACGGATCAACATCATGGCACACGGGTGGAACCCATAAGTGCTCCATTCTTCTTTTAACTCAAACCTGAGTCTAAAGAATCTCAGCACACCGCAGAAGCTCTGTTGCACCTGCGAGGATCCTGAAATACTTGGGGTAGATTTTTAACTCTAAATTTTGACAGGCAGCGCCGTTAGGCTACTCTTTTCGATTTCCAACTGCCAAGGGATATTTTTACGTGAGCAAGAATACACACAGGTATCCGATCTCATTACCCAGAGACCAGGGGAATTTACTACCAGCACTCGAGGTGGACACCATACCTCGAGACCACTCAGCTCCCAATGCTCAACATTTTCCTTCAGGCATTTGTTTTCAAATATCTGTAACTTTCGTTTTTTAGCTGATTATATATCAGAAAAATGTATGTGGTTGCCGTGACTGGTCCAGTACTGGACAGAAATGATGTCATCAATGCCACATACAACACATATCACAAACATGAATATGACAAAAAGCATGATTCTGTACACCTATACAGGCTGATTGATGGCTGTAGGGGTGCAACCTGGAGCTGCCAGCCATACAAATGTCACAAAGAGCACCAGCTTTTAACAAACCAAAACAAGGACCAAATGAAATCAGCTGATTTACACTTGTGGATCCACTAAGGACAAGACCGGATCACCTAAAAATCTGTCTCGAGTGCTGCAATGATAGTCTTTGCTAGTTCTGTAGGCAGCCATCAGTCCCTAGGGACCACGCAGCTGTGCTGCTAGTTATGGATACAGCGTCTGCTATAACACTGACATGGGATGAATTCAAAAGGAGTGAAGAAACAAGAGAAAATGTCTGGGCAACCACTTGTATCAACAGAGAAGATGGCTCAACATTGGACACATCCTGAGAAGAAACCAGCAGCCAATCACAAAACAGGCAATAAAATGGGAAAGGAAGCAAGGGTGCCCAAAAGAAACTCTAAGATGAATTTTGATGAGGTCAAAGCAGCTGGACTGGATTCCATCTATGATATTGAACTGATCACACAGGATAGAATGGAATGGAGGAATAGACTGCAAACCCTGTGTGACAAACAAAGGCACAACAGGATCATGAATGAATGAATCTGCTATAGCTGCAAAGTCCAGTGTGGGAGTGGCAGTTTCTGCTATATAGTCTACATAGAAACGTTGATACTGTTTTGCTGAGACTGGTTTCTTTTTCCCACGTCTCCTCTCTATAGCTTGCTGTGCTTGCCCTCCAACAAAGTGGACAGTCCGTCTTTCACTGTCTGCCTCCATAGGAGTTAGTCTACAGGTGGTCTCTCCCTAGTGTCTGTGCCCGTGTTGATATTTTTGAGGTCACATTTGCATATGTCCTTATAGCGTTGCCTTGGCCTTCCTGCAGATCTTTTCCCTGCTTCCAGTTCATTGTACAGGAGATCCTTTGAAATGTCACAGTCCTCCATGCGGGAGGCATGTCCCAACCAGCACAGGCGTTTTTGATTCAGTAGCAAGTACACTGTTGGCATCCCTATTCTTTTGAGTACACATTTGTTGGGGACAGTCTCGCCATATCCTCCTCACCCTAATTACATCTGTCTTTAGGGCCCATATTTACCACTTTTTAGGACGGTGTAGAAGCCCAAGGATGTAGCGCCACATGGCTAGTGCAGCCACCCGAGACTCAGCAGAGAGCTTTTAGTTTTGTCACTAACAAAATCATTTCTGTATTCAAAGGATTCAAGGATTCAAAAACTGGGTCTATCAGAATATTAAAGATTTAGCCAGCAGTACTTCCACCATCATCATCACCAAATGCCATATCTATTGCCATAGATGATCTTGCCTCTTCAGAATCTGCAATCTTCAACAACATGTATCAGTTTTTGCGCTAACACCCCTCCATGTCACGACAAAAGGCTGTATAAATCTTCTTACATTGTCCTTTTCCACAGATCTTTCCAGTGGTTAAAAAAAAATGTTCCAGTTTTCTTGTTCTTATAACATGACCAAACAATTTTGACTGTCTCTTTCTGATGCTGGTGATGCTTTTTTTCAAGCCCTTGCCTCTTTTATGCAACTCCATCAGATTTTTTATATTAATAAAATAGTTGTGAATAAAATTATGCAACAGAATCAGCAATTATCATTTAGTGTTTATTGCTATTTGTTTACACAGCAAAGAACAAGTTACACTAGTTCACATTTAATTCCAAGCCAAGTGTCAATGAATGCAAAATAATGGTACCTCTCTCCCTATTTCTCCTTCTCTTACTCTCTCTCTCATAAATCACCATGTGATAAGAGTAGCCAACCGGTCATCTCACGTGAACATTAGAATCATGGATTAGGTCAGTGTCCTGCCAAAGACATTCAGATGTATTCATCTCTTTGTTTTACTCTTGCTTTTCTTTTTTAATTTAAGCTTGCCAGCTGTCACCAAGTTTATGAGTTCATTAATTCCCACAACCCATCCAAAAAAACCTCTGCTGACTACATCTAATTTTGTTTTTTTAATCTAATAAGTCTAGCCTTTTTCAAGGAGGACTGCCATATCTATTTTACTGTCAGCTCATGATACTGTTTACATTTTTCTTGGAAACTATATTTCCTCAAACCTTCAATGCTTATCAGCTGAGGATATTGTTTTTATGTTTTCTCAGAAACCACATTCCCACTCCCACCAAATGCTTGCCAGCTCACAAAAACTCATTTATAACGCCAGCATCAAAATTTCAAATGTCACTATAGTCAGAAAACAAGGGATTCCCACACATACAATATATAAACTGATAGAAGTTAAGCTTTAGTCAAATTCCTATCCTGTGGAACTTGTAAAAACGGTTAAGTTGCATATCCTTGTCAGAACATCATAAATAAACCCCAAAACTGACTGTCTGTTGTGATTTCATTAGTCAGTTGTATGTTTAGCAGTTTGCCACTGCTTTCTGAATGACATAATGCCGTTGTCGAAATCAGCACAAAGTTGTTTGGTTCAAAATATTGGCTTCGAACCTCGATTTGTTGGAACTTTTGAACTGTATTCACAACAGCTAAGCCACAAATGCCATCCAGTCTATGAATGTATCAAGACAGCGTGTCAGCATTAACACAAACAAGGAACAAAAGAAATATGAAATCAGTCTGCACTGTTTGTGTGTCCGCATATATTTTTTTTTAAAATAATTTTTTTTTAAACTGATTTAAGTTTAAAGGCAAACCCAGAAAATTAGGTTTTATTGGTTCACGTGTTCCTACCAATAGTACAAACTTGATAAATCTGGCCTGTGGTACACACGGATAAGTTTAAAAAAAAAAAGCAAAGGTCAAGAGATGCTTCCCCCAAAAAAACTTACCATAAATGGATACATCATCACAATCTGTTAAGAGTCCATGTAAATATAATAACCAACTAACAAGAAACAACAAAATCCACAACCAGGCAGTACTATATGATCTTCAAACCCAGGCCTTACAAACTTGAGTGGCAAGCCGGGAGATGTGAACCAGCTTTCACTGCACACAGTTATAACTCAAAAGTGCTCTGCCACCAGTACGGACAGCTGATAAAAAAACTGTCTGCCTGTGTTGCCATCTGCACGCAACTCGGTAGCTACAGCGCATTCCTCCATTTACCCCAGTGTTAACTCTGGTACCCATTACCAAGAGGCGGGGTGAACCCCAGGAACCGCCCGGTTTCGAACACTGGCCGTGCTGCAGCCAGTCACAGCTGGATTTGAAAGTGAGTCTCCTATCAACTGCGCTAATGCAGCCCCAATGATCTGGATATGTATGCAGAATGGAAGAGAACCAGCGAACATGGCAGGCAGGGGAGGTCAAGAACCAGGAAACCAGATGGTCACTGACTGACAAGAGGACGGGAAAGGAACAAAGCCAAAAAGAAAACTGCTGATAGAGAGGTCTGATGGTCTCTCTGATGAATCTCTACACCCCAGGGTACAAACAAATCTACTAATAGTTTTTGGAGGAAAAAAAAAAATATAATAAAACGGCAGTGTATATCTAATAGCTATAAAACTAGTGTTTAACATGTTGTGGTCCGCAGAACAAAATGAAGGGGACCTGATATGATTTACCATACAGCGGACTGAAGTTCAACCCCAAAAGGACCGCACAATGAGTGATAAACACCTGATGACACAAAGTGCCACCATTTGGATGAGAAACACCCGGGCGCAAGTCCCAGAAACCCTGTTCAACCCGCAGATTATATTTAGGGCACCCGACGACAGCCCGGGTGGGGAGGGGGGGGGGGGGGGGCATTCCTAATATTTATACATTAAAAGTTCTTTAGTATTACTGTTAAAAAGTATGGGTTCGCTGCAGACCTTTGAAACTACCACATGCATGGGCTAACTGCGAACCACTGATATAGAATACGTAATTCCTGCTGGTGTATGAACAGACAACTTGTCTGACTCCAGATGTTGACATCATTATGTCTCAAGGACTATAGAATACGTAATTTCTGCTGGTGTATGAACAGACAACTTGTCTGACTCCAGATGTTGACATCATTATGTCTCAAGGACTATAGAACACGTAATTCCTGCTGGTGTATGAACAGACAACTTGTCTGACTCCAGATGTTGACATCATTATGTCTCAAGGACTATAGAACACGTAATTCCTGCTGGTGTATGAACAGACAACTTGCCTGACTCCAGATGTTGACATCATTATGTCTCAAGGACTATAGAATACGTAATTCCTGCTGGTGGATGAACAGACAACTTGTCTGACTCCAGATGTTGACATCATTATGTCTCAAGGACTATAGAACACGTAATTCCTGCTGGTGGATGAACAGACAACTTGTCTCTCCAGATGTTGACACCATTATGTCTCAAGGACTATAGAATACTTAATTTCTGCTGGTGTATGAACAGACAACTTGTCTGACTCCAGATGTTGACATCATTATGTCTCAAGGACTATAGAACACGTAATTCCTGCTGGTGTATGAACAGACAACTTGTCTGACTCCAGATGTTGACATCATTATGTCTCAAGGACTATAGAACACGTAATTCCTGCTGGTGTATGAACAGACAACTTGTCTGACTCCAGATGTTGACATCATTATGTCTCAAGGACTATAGAATACGTAATTCCTGCTGGTGGATGAACAGACAACTTGTCTGACTCCAGATGTTGACATCATTATGTCTCAAGGACTATAGAACACGTAATTCCTGCTGGTGGATGAACAGACAACTTGTCTGACTCCAGATGTTGACATCATTATGTCTCAAGGACTACAGAACATGTAATTCCTGCTGGTGTATGAACAGACAACTTGTTTTGATGGATGTTGACATATTAAACTAGGTAACTCCTAAGGAACGCACTATATGTGATCAGTTACTGCCCTTTTTTATCAAGCAGCACATGTTTTATTTCTTTTACATTTAGTCTTCTTCAGCATTCCGAGCCCTTGAGGTTTATTGCTGCAAATATCATCCGCTTTCGTTCACCTCTCTGGCTGGCCTTCTCTTTCCAGTTGGTGACACCAAATGTTTGCAGGTCTGTCTGGACATTATCTATCCATCTTCTTCTTGGTCTGCAAAGTGGTCTACGACCATTCATCTCCCTTGTGTATACAGCTTTTAACTTCTCTGTCATCTGACATTATTTCAATATAACCCAACCATTTCAGTCTATTAGTTATTATTATGCCAATGAACAGTGGTGATTTAAACAGATTATGAATTTCATTTTTGGTCTAAGCATAGTATATAATCTGGCGAGATGTTTCAATATAATGCATAACATATTTCTAATTTTTTTTTACCGGGTCAGCCTCCCAAATGCCCAGCCTGGCTGCCCAACTATATGAAGAATATTATGTCGGTAATCCAGACTGAATGGGGAAACACTTATATGAGTTCTTCAGAGATGGCTCATGCCGTCTGGGTTTCACGTGTGACTTGGTTTTGTGACCGATCCCTGTTCATTTGGCCAGAACAGTGCAGCAGAGCTACACTTTGATCTTAGCCAAAGCCGTGAAAAGATGCATATTTTATCTTTTGAAAGAATGACTCATGCATTTTTTTGTTATGTTTATTGTAACCATTTAACATATACAGTGAAATCCTTGAGACTGAAAGAGATAATGCTGTGCTAAATAGGCAGCGGTGTCTGCCTCCTGTGTAAAAGGCAGAGATGTCTATGTTATGTACAGCCTTGTCATTTCCACTTCAGTTAGGATTTCGGCGAGAAAAAACTAGATATGCTTTTCATACCTGTTTTGTCCACTTTACTGAGTTTCTTCTGGGCTATGCTTAGTTTACCACCCTGCACAGACAAGAAAACAAAATTACTGTTGAATTTGTCTTTGATATGGGGAAGCATGCCACAGTTGATAACAATAAATGAATCCTGAGTCATATAAATCATCAACCTGTTTAAATGCCACAAAAAACAGTTTATTCCTCCATTCTCTTTAGTGAAATCTTTTTCACTATTATGTCTGCAGTCTAGATTTAGATATCTGAGAATAACATTCACCAAAGATAGTAAACTGGATGAAGAAGTTAACATCAAATTCAGCAAAGCAAAACAAGTACTAGGACAGATAGTCCCTCTCTTACAGTACAAGACAATCCCGATCAGCTCAAAGAAACATTTCTTACAAAGCATACTCATTTCCACCCTATGCTACCAGTGCCAGACATGGTCACTTACAACAAACCAGAAAAGAAAATAAGCAACCAAAGAAATGAGACGTCTGAGAAGGACTGCAGGAGCGGGCAGAAGAGATAAAATCATCAGTGAGGTCAGAGGACAGACAGTTGGCATGGAACTAATTTTAAGTTACATACAAAGACAGCAAATCAAATCAAGAACAAAATGGAGATACAACATCAGAGAAACTCTACAACAGCACAATGTCTCTATGGTGGAGGCCAGAAGAGGAAAAATCTGAACCTACCTTCCTCCACAGATGTGCTCTATCATCATCATTGATGTATTGCTAAATGGTACAGGTTACATTTATTGCTCTATCAGCATAGAGCTGAAACATCATCATCATTGATGTATTGCTAAACGGTACAGGTTACATTTATTGCTCTATCAGCATAGAGCTGAAACATCATCATCATTGATGTATTGCTAAATGGTACAGGTTACATTTATTGCTCTATCAGCATAGAGCTGAAACATCATCATTGACGTATTGCTAAATGGTACAGGTTACATTTATTGCTCTATCAGCATAGAGCTGAAACATCATCATCATTGATGTATGCTAAATGGTGCAGGTTACATTTATTGCGCTATCAGCATAGAGCTGAAACATCATCATCACTGATGTATTGCTAAATGGTGCAGGTTACATTTATTGCTCCATCAGCATAGAGCTGAAACATCATCATCATTGATGTATTGCTAAATGGTGCAGGTTACATTTATTGCTCCATCAGCATAGAGCTGAAACATCATTGTCATTGATGTATTGCTAAATGGTACAGGTTACATTTATTGCTCTATCAGCATAGAGCTGAAACATCATCATCATTGATGTATTGCTAAATGGTGCAGGTTACATTTATTGCTCCATCAGCATAGAGCTGAAACGTTATCATTGATGTATTGCTAAATGGTACAGGTTACATTTATTGCTCCATCAGCATAGAGCTGAAACATCATCATCATTGATGTATTGCTAAATGGTACAGGTTACATTTATTGCTCTATCAGCATAGAGCTGAAACATCATCATCATTGATGTATTGCTAAATGGTGCAGGTTACATTTATTGCTCCATCAGCATAGAGCTGAAACATCATCATTGATGCATTGCTAAATGGTGCAGGTTACATTTATTGCCCTTTCAGCATAGAGCTGAAACATCATCATTGATGTATTGCTAAATGGTGCAGGTTACATTTATTGCTCTATCAGAATAGAGCTGAAACATCATCATCATTGATGTATTGCTAAATGGTGCAGGTTACATTTATTGCTCCCTCAGCATAGAGCTGAAACATCATCATCATTGATGTATTGCTAAATGGTGCAGGTTACATTTATTGCTCCATCAGCATTGAGCTGAAACATCATCATCATTGATGTATTGCTAAATGGTACAGGTTACATTTATTGCTCTATCAGCATAGAGCTGAAACATCATCATCATTGATGTATTGCTAAATGGTGCAGGTTACATTTATTGCTCCATCAGCATAGAGCTGAAACATCATCATTGATGTATTGCTAAATGGTGCAGGTTACATTTATTGCCCTTTCAGCATAGAGCTGAAACATCATCATTGATGTATTGCTAAATGGTGCAGGTTACATTTATTGCTCTATCAGCATAGAGCTGAAACATCATCATTGATGTATTGCTAAATGGTGCAGGTTACATTTATTGCTCTATCAGAATATAGCTGAAACATCATCATCATTGATGTATTGCTAAATGGTGCAGGTTACATTTATTGCTCCCTCAGCATAGAGCTGAAACATCATCATCATTGATGTATTGCTAAATGGTACAGGTTACATTTATTGCTCCATCAGCATAGAGCTGAAACATCATCATCATTGATGTATTGCTAAATGGTACAGGTTACATTTATTGCTCTATCAGCATAGAGCTGAAACATCATCAGCATTGATGTATTGCTAAATGGTGCAGGTTACATTTATTGCTCCCTCAGCATAGAGCTGAAACATCATCATCATTGATGTATTGCTAAATGGTACAGGTTACATTTATTGCTCCATCAGCATAGAGCTGAAACATCATCATCATTGATGTATTGCTAAATGGTACAGGTTACATTTATTGCTCTATCAGCATAGAGCTGAAACATCATCATCATTGATGTATTGCTAAATGGTGCAGGTTACATTTATTGCTCCATCAGCATAGAGCTGAAACATCATCATTGATGTATTGCTAAATGGTGCAGGTTACATTTATTGCCCTTTCAGCATAGAGCTGAAACATCATCATTGATGTATTGCTAAATGGTGCAGGTTACATTTATTGCTCTATCAGAATAGAGCTGAAACATCATCATCATTGATGTATTGCTAAATGGTGCAGGTTACATTTATTGCTCCCTCAGCATAGAGCTGAAACATCATCATCATTGATGTATTGCTAAATGGTGCAGGTTACATTTATTGCTCCATCAGCATTGAGCTGAAACATCATCATCATTGATGTATTGCTAAATGGTACAGGTTACATTTATTGCTCCATCAGCATAGAGCTGAAACATCATCATCATTGATGTATTGCTAAATGGTACAGGTTACATTTATTGCTCTATCAGCATAGAGCTGAAACATCATCATCATTGATGTATTGCTAAATGGTGCAGGTTACATTTATTGCTCCATCAGCATAGAGCTGAAACATCATCATTGATGTATTGCTAAATGGTGCAGGTTACATTTATTGCCCTTTCAGCATAGAGCTGAAACATCATCATTGATGTATTGCTAAATGGTGCAGGTTACATTTATTGCTCCATCAGCATAGAGCTGAAACATCATCATCATTGATGTATTGCTAAATGGTGCAGGTTACATTTATTGCTCCCTCAGCATAGAGCTGAAACATCATCATCATTGATGTATTGCTAAATGGTACAGGTTACATTTATTGCTCTATCAGCATAGAGCTGAAACATCATCATTGATGTATTGCTAAATGGTACAGGTTACATTTATTGCTCTATCAGCATAGAGCTGAAACATCATCATCATTGATGTATTGCTTAATGGTGCAGGTTACATTTATTGCTCCATCAGCATTGAGCTGAAACATCATCATCATTGATGTATTGCTAAATGGTGCAGGTTACATTTATTGCTCTATCAGCATAGAGCTGAAACATCATCATTGATGTATTGCTAAATGGTACAGGTTACATTTATTGCTTTATCAGCATAGAGCTGAAACATCATCATCATTGATGTATTGCTAAATGGTGCAGGTTACATTTATTGCTCCATCAGCATTGAGCTGAAACATCATCATCATTATGTGCTGTGCCGATAAGAATAGGCTGTCACGTTTCACCATCTCACAAGATCAGGAATCAGGTCAATGTTCTTGTCTCACCCCCATCCACGTGACCAAGCCATCCAGGTATTTATCTCTTTGCCTTCCTCTTGCTCTCTTTCCATCAGTCTACCAAGTTCTCGACTCCATTCATTCCCGACTCACATGTCCCCAAAATATTATTAACTGTCTATGTCTAACGACGTTCGTCTTTCTCTATTAGGACCACTATCACTCCATGATATTCTTTGCATCCTTTTCCAAAACCATGAGTGAATGTTTTTCAGCTTGTCTGTTTATTGCCCATGTCTCATATGCTGAAACACAGAGAATTACAAAAACAACTGCAAATAAACTACAAACATTCACTAACTGATGCCTGCGCAGAACAGTGGGAATTAAACACAGCTAAGGAGCTTTGGGAGAACACTAAAATTCCTCCAGTGGATCGAGAGGTAGTAAGAACAACAGAAGGAATGACAGATTGGTTTCCCATCTCAACATGTGTTAGACAGGGTTGTGTCCTCTCACCACTGCTATTCATTATTCACATGGATAAAATTACACAGAGGCAAAAATGGACACAGAAGAAATCAATGAACTTTTTGTGTGTGCAGTAGATCATGTCTAATACACCACCAAGAACAGAATTTACAACACAATATTGACCCCTTACATCAAACCTGCACAAAGTATGATAAGAGAATGAACACCGCAAAAAACTGAGGTAATGAGAATGGGCAGGAAACATAATTTCATGAATTTCCATGTTAACGGTACTACAATCAAACATGTAGGAGAATTCAAATATCTAGGAAGCATAATTACGAAGAATGGCAAGACTCGATAGATAGATAGATAGAAGCCAGAGTACAGAAGGCAAATGTCGTCATCTACCAAGTAGCCCCACTGTTTGGACATCCAAATGTCTCCCTTCCAGCAAAACAGCAAATTATTAACAGCATCTTCATCCCTACTTTATGTTATCAGTGCCAAACATGGATGTTGAATAGGGAACTAGAACAAAAAATAACCACATGTGAAATGCGCTGTCTCTGCAAGGTCACTAACAACACAAGAAGAGACAGGATTGTGAATACCAGCATTAGAGAAAAGGCTGGAATAAGATGATGTCTGGGGCTATATTGACAGACAGGGAATGAAATGGTTCGGCCATCCAGTGAGAATGCAGCTAGACCAAACTGCGTATGAGACTTTTTACAGCGGAAAATCTGGCAGGAAGGGGAGAGGTGCATAAATGGTGTAGCTGAAACCTGCATAACGATGAACAAATCCATCACCCAAGCCACCCCGATAAGCTCAAGGCAAATACAGAAATCCACAAGACTGGGCTACAACCTAGTATCTATGAGATGACAAAAGAAGAAGAATCAAGAGGCGAGGAAAAGAAAATGGCGCTGGATAGGACAGATATTTAGAAAACCTGATAACAATATAAGGAGAATGTCTGTAGGCTAGAACCTGTATGGTGTGAGGTATAAAGGCAGACAGATGGTGAAGAAGAGAACTGGGAAATGAGATGTAAAGGATGGGGAGGCCAATGGGTGAGTTACATGCAATAACACAGGATAGCACGATTTGTGCAAGCTGGCTGACAGGGCATGTTCCACTTGGTGACAAAGGGCTGAAGAAAAAGAGGAAGAAGAAGAGGGGGAAAAAAGGAAGAAGAAAATAATTAGCAAATGAATAAACAATTACCAAACGAAACGAACAAATAAACTTCACTTTCAACAGGTTAAGAATGAGCAAGTAGGCCTGTCTAACATTCTACCCTCCTTCTCTCCCTTTCATTCCTCATTGAATTCTGATAATAGGTAATAGTAAACATTATTAACAGCAGCTAAATATTAGGAGGGAGAAGAAAACAAGAAGAAGAGGAAGAAGAAACAATGGTATTGGTGAGACAAGTGCACAAAGATCCTCTTCATAAATATAATAAAGATCACAAACATTCACAAACAACATTCTCTTACCTTTGACTTATCTTTCTTGAGATCGATATTGCGACTGTAATCATCGGTCGGTGTCACCTCTGTTGATAACTTGGCTTTCTGGTAAAATGCAAAGAAGGAAAACCTAGCAGTGGTAGATATGTGACATGAATATACCATTTTGCCAAGATAACCCAGTTGGAATTCCGTTAAAAAAACTTAAACAATTTTACTCAGGTCACAAACAAATTTGCTGAAAATGTATTTATATTTTTAAAAAGAATTATATAAAGATATATAAAGGGAATAATCAATAAACATGAAAAGGGAGAAGCATTAACTAGAATACATTCCAAGGGGCCTGGAAAAACATATATATCAGGTGGCTCGTGCCATAACCTGTGACCGTTATCACTGAGGCTACAGGAAAATTCAACATCAACGTGGCTTTAAAATGCTATTTCGCTGCAAAAAAATATATTGTCTAGTAAGATAGATGTCTTAGTACTCTACTCCACCGGTTGTGGAAAAAATTTATGGCCCCTATTTTATTAAACTGGGCTGGTTTCAAAAGAGTCTGGATGGGGAGGAAGAAAAGGGGGGGGGAAGTGTGTGTGTGTGTGTGTGTGTGCAATCTGCCATTTTGGGTTTGAATCTACATTGAGGCAGATTTTTATTTTTTTCAAATTTTACCTTGGCTTCCAGACTGACCCAGTCTAAAAGATAATGTTCTGTGAAGTAGTAATGAACGGTGTAGTAAGCACATTATCCATCTGGTGCTGATTAGTCAATACAAATATGGGTCTTTTATCATATGCTCAATGCGCCAATGGTGTTGAAAAGGGGAGGGGTGTTTCGGGGGACATTACTTTCTTTTTTTATTTTAATAAAATAATAGCGTTAAAGCATCTGCCCACAACAGACTATAGTTACAGAATGTGTACATTTTGGGGTACAGATGACACAACCTGACAGTCTGGACTTTATTATTAGATAATAATACCTGCTCCACTGACCAAACTTCAGCATTAAAGCATCTTCCCACAACAAAATATAGTTACAGAATGTGTACACTTCGGGGTACAGATTACACGACTTCACAGTCTGGCCTCCATGGATACGCTTTTCGCCTCGTGCTTTGAGGGTTGTGGATTCATTTCACGGACTCTTCATGAGTGCAGTTTGTATGGAGTTCTACGGAGTTCATGGTATGTGTGACAATAACTGCATATGGCAGACCATTCTGCAGAGAATGAACAAGCCATATCGGACAAGACCCGGTGCAATAAAACTGATCCACCTGAATTCAAACCATTTTCTTCTTCTTCTTCTTTGTGTTTAGTTTCATGTGCTCAGGTCAGACAGTCAGGTGGCTTGCCTCCATGAACTCACATATCAGCAGCAGGTCCTATATGAATCCCCATAGCTTGCTCTGCACACTTTGCTCTTGAGGCCAGGTATCTCTTCGTAGTTGTGAATATAGTGGGCAGGCCTGCAGAATGTGCTCAGGTGTTTGTGATCCCATCTGACATGCATACTGCAAGGGATTGTAGTTTTTATTTTATGCATGTGGTAGTGGAATCCTTTATTTTGACCTGACAGTAAATCAATGCCAAGCATACCTCTGCTGTTTTCAATGTCAAGATTAAAGACATAAACAACTTCTCGTGGGAACAATCAATAGAGGTATCTTAGGATGGCGGCTGCTTTAGAGGGCAGCGTGAGGGGGAATGCAAGACTGTCTCCTGGAGGAGATGTGAAGCAAATTGTGGCCACACCCAATAGGCCGGTCAACTAAGCTTTGGGGACATCAAAGGGTTCTCGAACTGACAATCCAGTTTATGGCCCATAGTGGATTAAGTGCATGACCAGAAATTGCTGAAGAAGAAGAACCGGAATACCCAATGTGCAGAAAAACATCAACCATTAACATTATGCAAGAAATCAACCGTTAACATTATGCAAGAGCAGAGAGAGCAATGGCTGGCAGCTGCACAATACCTTGTTGGGGGGTTCATTCTCTGTCTGGCTAGCTGCAGGTGATGCTGGAACACTGACTTCTGGAAGGCTGGGGTTTGAGAGAAACACAGCAATTCATTCATTCTTTGTCATGATGTGCTATTATATGTCACAGGGCTCGCAGTCTATTCCCCCATCCCATTCTATCCTGTTTAATACCTTCCCTATCACGGATAGAATGCAGTCCAGCAACTTTGGCCTCTCTCATCAACGTTCACATTAAGATTTCTTTTTGGACACCCACACTTCCTCAATCCCTTAATTTCTCATCTTAGAGCCTGTTTAGTGACTTTCTGCTTGTTCGTTCTCAGGATGTGTCAGATATTGCGCCATCTTCTCTGTCTTGTATCTGTTGCTACCAGTGATTGCCGAGACATTTCTCTTATTTCCTCACCCTTCATGAATTCGCTGGAGTCTGTGGCTTAGGTGTTGTAAACGCGCTTCGTAATGCCGGGTTCGATCCCTTCTGCGGACGATTTGTCTTGCGCTGGTTTCGACAGTGGTACCGAGAGCTGGACAAACAGCAGTGGCAAACTACTGAAGGTAAAATTTGCCTAGAAAAACCACAAACAGCAAATAAATGCTGGGGTTGGTTCTGCAACATCCTGAAAAGGATACACAATTAACTTTTTCATGATTTCATCCCATTTTATGTTCAACACTTTTCCTCAGGTATTTTTTTTTCAAATGCATTTATCTTTTGTTTCATATTTTTTGTGATTCTTCAACTTTCACTGGCATATGTTAAAACTGAAGTAACATTAGAATTTACAATATGCAACTTGGTTTTAAGAGTATACAATTTTGAGTTCCGTATTTTGTTCAGGTTTTCTAAAAGCTGCTGATGCCTTGCCAATGCTTGTCATAATTTCCTCCTTTGTATTTCCTTGCACTAGCTAAGTAAGTAAATTGATCTGTAACTTTAACTCTTGTTGTGTCTAGTGTTACATTTGCTTGATCTGTTATTGCTGTCTTCAGTATTCATACAGCAGCAGAACATAGTAATTCCATACAATGACAAACTTGATAACTATATTAAAAGTCTTGACACAGATCACATGATCATACTTCCCCGTGTGGGTTCCGGGGCCCTATTATAGGGACAACAAGAATGGACCCACTGCCCACCCAAAAGTATGTTGTAAGAGTCGACTAATTGGGAGCTTCCTTCGAAGTCGGAGTGCATCTGCCTGAGAGGCAAGGAACCAACAGTCTGCACACAAATCTGTCAGATCTGTCAAACGGATGCACATGCAACACTCAGGTTCTGGAACAGGGCTGCAGTCTGGAAGTGGACAAACAAGCAGAACTTTTCACCAGAGTTTACAGCTGGTGAACGCAAAGAAGAAGACATGATCATACTGGATTCAAGCCCCGAAATAGTCATCTGATGCAAACCCACACTTATACATTTCAGATATGCCCATATTTACATATTTATACAAGCCTACACTTACATATATGATATAAGCCCACATTTACATATCTGATCTTTTTCTGTCCTACTGCATATGCCACGAAGCATTGCAGAAAGGAAATAGATGTGGTTTCCTCTCTTCTGCTAGTTGTATAGCGTGTGTTGATGTCATATTGCATTTCTAAGAGTCTCTTTTACTCCATCCAGTCATCTCTTTCTTGGTCAGCCTCTTGGTTATTTGTTGCTGTCTCTTCTTGTTTCTCCCGCTGCATTTCTTATACATCTCATCTCACATTTACGTTTTTCCTTGGACCGTCTATGTCCGACACTGATAGCACAAAGTTGGACCGAATAGTGCATTCAGCTGCTGTTTTGTGTGCATATTGTTATTCTGATGCCTCATTTAATACAAGCCCACAATTACACATTGGATACAGGCCTGCACTCACATATTTAACATAAGCCCATACTCACACCAAACTAGTCTAAAAATGGGTACCAGGTAATGTCCTGGGAAATAAATGCGACCGACTTGAGGATCACATCACCCACTGAGCACCAACAGGTCTATAAATATATAGTTCTAGCACCATATTCCCATTAAAAAAGGGACCGTTACTTCACCACTTACACATCAGAATGAATAAAAACCTGGCTGGCTTCAGTCACATGATGCAGGAACTGGTTCCGGTCCTGGGATGGAAAGCTGGCGAGTTTTGGCTTTTACCAGAAAATTATTTAGACATCCTATGAGCAACAGTCTTCTCCTCTCTGCATAGTTCCTTATACCAAGCCAAAGAATTATGAATCTCCATGGAAACTTTGGCACTTCAGTCAGTGTTTGGATCATTCTCCTCAATCTTAACTGCATTGTTAGTGTGCCGAAAAAATTTAGTGCGTTGTGCAGTGGAAGAAGAAGCAGATCGGTAAGACATTATATGGAAGCTGCAGACGCAGCCAAGCATAGAGATAATCTAATACTGTTTATGTACAATACTAGATGTTATGTAGTGAGATGTCTTGATAAAATGTACTCTCGAAGAGAACTCTAATAATAGATACTTCTTCTTTGTTGCACACCCAATATTAGCAAGCAGATGTTGGTTCCTCGACTTCAAAAGAAACACCCCCAATTAGACAGCTTTTACAACATGCTTGTTGGGAGGAGGAGGAGGAGGGGGAAGGAGTGGTTCTATCCCCCCCCCCTCAAAAAAAATAACCATCTGGGCCCCGGAACCTACACAGGGAAATAAAAGGCAGGAGAAGAAGAAAAATTATTTCTAAACAAAATGTAAATATACTCACTCCAAATATTTCCTCAGTTCTTTCTCCAGGGCAGCTGACAGATAGTCGCTGATCAAACCATGTGCATACTCCATGTAAGCATCTGTGGACACACAAGTAACCCAGTGCATCATTTATGCCAGGCTTTTGTCCCAGTACATCCAATTTCAGCACATTCCTAATCAATCACCTTGTTGGTTAGAAGGCAGTGTAGGTCTATTCTTTTTTCCAAAATATCAAAGACCCTTATACATACAATCAAAAACTATTTGAATATTATTTCATTACAGATGAATATTATATGATTACAGACTACTTACTTACTTAGTCGCTCCTCTTCTAACATGGGGTGTAGAAGTTTGTCAGAGAGATCGCCCGCCAGACGTCTCTGTCAGCAGTTTTCTTCCTGGCTTTGTTCCATTTCAGCCCTCTGTCAGTTAGGGACTGTCGGATGTCTTCCCAGCACACCCTGAGTCGCTCTGGAGATCTAGTTCCCTGGTTTTTAGCCTCCCAAGCCTACCATCGTGGCCGATTTTCTCCCATTCTGCATACATGTCCAAACCATCGTAACTGTGACTGATCCGCTTGGGTTTGTAAGGACTGGGTATCAAGATCTTGACCTATTGTCTGATTGCAGACTTTGTGCCTTCTTGTCACTTGAACCACTTTTCTCAGATATCACATTTCTGAGGTCTGAAGCTGGCTTCTGTGAGCTGTTGTCATTGACCATGACTCCTACCCATAGGTCAGTACTGGTACCTAGGTAGAGTGGTAAACGGTCATTTTCGTCCTCTTGCCAATTTCTTTTTTGCTAAGAAACACTCATTTCAGACTACATGCCCCTTAAATGATAATATTATCCTATTTGTTGATTTCCCATAGATTTATTATACTTATTTAGTATTATTATTGTTTTTAAAATTTAGGTACACCAGTAGTTGTAACTAAGACTTAGATGATGATGTTTATTATTATTATCAGCTAAAGTGATGTATAAATGGAATAATGTATGCATGGAGTGAGGCCAGAAGGGCAGAATGTAAGACAGGCCTGTGTGCCCAATTCTTAACAATCTGAAAATAAAGTGTGTTTGTTCTTCCTCGCAAAATGAGATCCCAGATCCCACATGGGGGAGGAAAAAAATCAGCCCAAAAAAAATATTTCACTAAATAATCAATAATTTTGTAACCAGTCCAAATAAGCATCAGTAAACATCCAGGTTACCATATATAAGCAGATTTAATCACATTTCACAGTTAAATCAAGTATTGCAACCAGTTCTCAGCATAAAGGAAAGGTACCATAATAATTAGTAAAGACAGTGCCAAGACAGTACAAGAACACATGTTTTTTAATACTATTGTCTGCTTAGACAGTAAAAGGACCTATATCTGCCACACTAATTTCTCTTACTTTCTGTCATTCTCTAATAATATAAAACACACTGAGAAAGGAGCTCAACAGTGAAGTTAACAAGATGGGGACGACATGGGGTGAGACACATACGATAGCAAAGAAGAAAATGACTTGGCTTGGCCAGTGTTTCCTAACCTTTTTTTTAGTGCTTTGCCCCACCTCAGCATTTCTACAATTTGTACGATCCTTAAGTAACATCGCCATACATTAAACTCTGGAAGAGTCCATTTTCAAATTCCCCACCCCCCCCCCCCCCCCCCCCGACAATCAAAATACCTCTCCTAACAACCAAACTGCCCCCCCCCCCCCTCTTCCTTAACAATCAAATTGCACCCTTTAACCATCACAATTGCCCCTTAATCAAAGTGCCCCAGGCTGGGAAACTGGCCAATGCTCAACCTGATGATAAAGGGCAGAAAAAGATCCAGGAGGGCAGATCAACTTATAAAATCTGCCTCAATGAGACACTGAACACACTTTCACCATTGCACTGCCATGGATTCTCTGTCCCAGGTATGTCATCCTGTATACAATTTAGCATAAAAGTCCAGCCAATCGTGAACGACTCTGAAACGCTTAGACCGAGTTGCTTGAGGGCCTCTGTTCTTTTGTGATGCAATGTGAAAATGATTATGATCATGTTGAAGGAGAAGCAGATGAAGAAAAGAAGGGAAGAAGAAAAAGGAAGGGAAAAACAAAACTTTTACTTAGTTCATCAGTTAGTTAGCGGCGTCCGTGGCTAAGGCGTTGCGAGTCCGACTCGTAAGCCAGCATACCGCGATCGAAACCCACTGCAGGCTGCGTGGATTTATGTCGTGGTATGGGACGTCGCAGGTCGACCCAGCCTAAAATGGGTACCAGGATGGGCTGTCCTGGGAAAGTAAAGACAGCTGGCGTAATGCTGACCACATTACCCACAGAGTGCTGATGGTCTGTAAAAATATGGGACGCTCTGCCCATATGCCCGATGCACCGAAAGGCGTGAAAAGGGATCTTTACTTTACTTTACAGTTAGTTGTGTACAGATTATCCTCAGTGCACATCGACCATTCAGTCCATATGTGCTCGGATCCCCTCCTCAGTAAATCCCGCAGCGTGTAGCGGCCGCGGACACCAGTTCTGTGTTAGTCTTACTGTTCTTTGGCTTCCAGCATAGTGCTCTTGTCTGGCCACACCCCTTTTACCATGTTGTTCTTGCAGTGTGGTCATGGTTGCAAATTCACAGTCGTCACTTGGTTCTCGCAAACATCTTACTTCTCTTTAAGCATTTAGAATATCAGCATGGTCCATGCCTTCAACAGTAGCTTTACATGCAAAATCTGTTACTGCTTGCTTTTTATGGTGATTTAGGAAACAGTGGTCTCGAGCATAAGGATTTATGGCCGAATGGCTAGTGCTGCTACCAATGACTGTGCAGACTGGGATTTTATTTTTGGCCCCGACAGAGAAAAAAAAATCCATAACCTTATTAAGTATTTGAACCAGGGTCTCTCGAATGAGAGTCCAGCTTTCTTAATTTGTCTGAATAAATAAAAATCAGAAACAAACCTCTGGAGACTGAAGCAGATTTGCTTCGTACAAAGATGGCGCTGTGTGACCCTTTGACATCAACACTGATTTTTTTTTGCTCTAAGACATTTGCTACAGCCATAGTCTGAGAAATGATTATAAAACATATGAAATCAGATGACAATAAACTGAAGTCAGTTGTCTGATGTTTTATTCAGTCTTTTCACCAAGTTCAATGTTCTTTCTTAAAAAAAGTAACAGCTGAGTGCTGTATATATTGATATTTCATTATTTTTCTTAATGAAAAGATGACAGCTAAGTATGTACTGATATTTCTTTGTGAACCTTAATGAGAAGATGATAGCTGAGTTCTGTATACATTGATATTTCATTTTAAATCTTAATAAAAAAGATGACAGCTGAGTTCTGTATGTACCGATATCTCTTTATGAACCTTAATGAAAAGATGACAGCTGAGTTCTGTAGGTACTGATATTTCTTTGTGAATCTTAATGAGAAGATGATAGCTGAGTTCTGTATGTGATATTTCTTTGTGAATCTTAATGAAAAGATGATGGCCCAGTTCTGTATGTGATATTTCTTTGTGAATCTTAATGAGAAGATGATAGCTGAGTTCTGTATGTGATATTTCTTTGTGAATCTTAATGAAAAGATGATGGCCCAGTTCTGTATATACTGATATTTTTGTGTCTTAATGAAAAGAGGGGGAGATGATTGAGAACCTACCAAACACCTTTCTGCAGCATAACTGACTGAATTCTTTCAGCACATGTGGACAAGGCAATTAAGATAACCGAGGAGACTGATCCAAACACTGACTGAAGTGTTACAGTTTCCAGGGAGATTCAGAATTCAGGGATGTGTCATGACCTAGTTACATTCTTGTATGCCTTTGAATGTGGTCTATGAATAATTAATTTTGTGTGACCTTCTTCAGCATTCCAAGCCTTTGAGGTTCACCTGCATTTATTCATCTCTGTGTTTGGGTTTCTCTTTCCAGTTTGTCACTCAAACTGCCTGTGTTTTATCTCTCCACCGACTTCTTGATCTTCCGCCTCAAGGTCTACTACTGTTCAGCTCTTTTGTCTGTTATGACTACTGTTCAGCTCTTTTGTCTGTTATTACTACTGTTCAGCTCTTTTGTCTGTTATGACTACTGTTCAGCTCTTTTGTCTGTTATGACTACTGTTCAGCTCTTTTGTCTGTTATGACTACTGTTCAGCTCTTTTGTCTGTTATTACTACTGTTCAGCTCTTTTGTCTGTTATGACTACTGTTCAGCTCTTTTGTCTGTTATTACTACTGTTCAGCTCTTTTGTCTGTTATGACTACTGTTCAGCTCTTTTGTCTGTTATTACTACTGTTCAGCTCTTTTGTCCGTTATGACTACTGTTCAGCTCTTTTGTCTGTTATGACTACTGTTCAGCTCTTTTGTCTGTTATTACTACTGTTCAGCTCTTTTGTCTGTTATGACTACTGTTCAGCTCTTTTGTCTGTTATTACTACTGTTCAGCTCTTTTGTCTGTTATGACTACTGTTCAGCTCTTTTGTCTGTTATTACTACTGTTTAGCTCTTTTGTCTGTTATGACTACTGTTCAGCTCTTTTGTCTGTTATTACTACTGTTCAGCTCTTTTGTCTGTTATGACTACTGTTCAGCTCTTTTGTCTGTTATGACTACTGTTCAGCTCTTTTGTCTGTTATGACTACTGTTCAGCTCTTTTGTCTGTTATTACTACTGTTCAGCTCTTTTGTCTGTTATGACTACTGTTCAGCTCTTTTGTCTGTTATGACTACTGTTCAGCTCTTTTGTCTGTTATGACTACTGTTCAGCTCTTTTGACTGCTATTTTCTCTACACACCTCAACCACTGCAGTCTATTAGCCCTAATGGTGCAGTAGTTAACATGATTTAAATAGATTACTGTGTGACCTTATTATTTTAAATATATCACTGACCTTTGACTTTAACCAGCACAAAGTTTTTTCTTGACTGTAGCGGTACACCTGAAGGTTATCATCAATATCTGGATATGAAAGGAAACAAAAACAAAGGACATTTTTACACTTTTTTGGTTACTATTGAAATCTACTGTAGTCATTCATGTAAAAAATTAGAGAAGTCACTTTGGGTCATTTGTGTAGCAATGAAAAACTCTTGTCTAGCTGAATTATTTCTGTATCAGATGCTAATTTGGCCTCACAAGCAGTCACGACAGTCTTACAAGTTAATCATCGTGTCATGCCTGTAAGCATAGGCTGTCATGTTTCTCCGTCTCACATGATCACCACAATCGCTGATCAAGTCAATATTTGTGCCTCGCCCTATTCATCTGGCCGAGCAATCCATGTTATTTATCACTTTGCCTTTCTCTTGCTGTGGCGTCCGTGGCTAAGGCGTTACGAGTCCGACTCGTAAGCCAGCTGCGTGGATTTTTGTCGTGGTATGGGACGTCGCAGGTCGACCCAGCCTAAAATGGGTACCAGGATGGGCTGTCCTGGGAAAGTAAAGACAGCTGGCGTAATGCTGACCACATTACCCACAGAGTGCTGATGGTCTGTAAAAATATGGGACGCTCTGCCCATATGCCCGATGCGCCGAAAGGCATGAAAAGGGATCTTTACTTGTTTTTACTTTTTTCTCTTGCTGTCTTTTCATCAATCATGCCAGTTTTTTTCCAAGTTCTTGAGTCTATTCCCTCTCATAACATGCCTAAAACAAAAACAGTGACTAAGTCTGTCTAATTGTTCTAATAAGTTTATGACTTTCACATGTCTCGGTGAGGGCTGCTTCATTTGTGGGTTTTTTCTATATTTTAATTCATGATATTCTTTGCATTCTTCTCAAGAACCACATCCCTACCTAAAGAGTTACCTGTTGACAATGTGTATTCGTGATTACTTGTAATCATGTAACTTCCTTTCCATAGGGTCTCCGTGGCTAAGTGGTTAACTCATGGGTTCATTTCATGGACTATCATTTGGTTCACAAGTACAATTTTTACAAAGATCCTATGTATCGTCGTTAGAGACACACACCTACCTTTCCAGTCAGCAATCAGGGATAGCTGGTCTTGGCTACAACAGGAAATTAGTTTGTGACAGTCTGGGAAATCTTCGTCACAAACAATCTGGTCCAGTGTCCTAAATTGACTGCTCTTCTGTTTATCAAAAGTAGAAGAACATTTCAACAACAGGAAAAATCTCAGCAATGCAAACGTCATGAGAATGTAAATCTTATCAACAATGTCAATTTCATCAGTCATGTCTGGGCAATTAGTATCAACAGTTTCAAGACTGAGAAAAATGACACTATACTAGATACACCCTGAGAAGAAACCGAAGAGAATCATCAAACAGACACTGAAATCGGAAAATAAAGGGATTAAGGAGGCAAGGATGCCTAATAGAAACCCTAAAAGAAACTGAGAGAGAGGCCAAAGCTGCTGGACTGGATTCCATCCACGATATTGAATTGATTGCGTAGGACAGAACGGAATGGAGGAATAGACTGACTGATTGGCATCTTTCCGCTTTTCCAAACGATAGTGTTATACTGCGCTATGAGGAGGCATGGGACTCACAGCCCATGGCGGTGGCGAGTCTGACTAGCAAGACCTGCTTGCTTTAAGAAAAGTCTTCCACAATTTTAGCATTAGAAATCAGAACTGTTGTTATCAACATTTGTGTTTAGTCTGTTTCTCCACAGACACTCAGCTCTCATCCTTTCTGCAATCATTTCTTCCTTCAGTCTCATTCCCTAACTGATGTGCCCTCTCCACACAACATGGTCCATGGCATTTTGTTCCCATGAGTCTACCTCAATACCTGCATCATTCATGTTTTGCTAGCACACATCTTTATATCGTAGTGGAGATCGGCCTTGACATCTTCTACCCATCTTTAATTCACCATAGAGGATGTCCTTAGGGACTCTTCCATCCTCCATTCTCTAGGTGCCACCCAGCTCCCTGAGCTTTTGTAGACTGAGCATTTAGAAGACTGGTGTCATACCTGCTCTTTCTAATACTTCAGTGTTTGTGATCTTGTCCTGCCACTTAAGATTCTTCTTAGGCATCATATGTGAAAGCTATTTAGCTGTTTCTCCTGGTGCGAATAAGCTAACCAAGTTTCACTGCCATAAAGCAGAGTTCTGACAACACAAGCCTGATAGACAAGAGTTTTTGTTTTAATCGTGAGCTTTTTATCTATCTGAATAAATATCAGCAACTTAAATCTCACAAGTAATGTAAATTTCGGTCAGGTAAAATTTTAATTTGGGTGGTTTTTGTGTTTTTAGTGTTTTATGGGGTAATCTTTTTCTTAGCGTTTACCAGATGCAAACTCCGACCAAAATTCTGGTTGTTCATCAATTTCTGGACTTTGGACTTGTTCTAGAAATTGATACTGCGTGCAGATACATTCAACAAATGTGCCTTACTTGTATGCAAACTGTAGATTCCTTGCCTCTCAGGGAGATACACTATGACTTTGAAGGAAACACCCCTGGTTAGAAGACTTTTATGATATGCTTGTTACAGGAGCAGTGAATCTATTCGTTACACACAATGGTGCCCCGAACCCACACTGGGAAGGCAGGCAGACAAGCATGCTAGCCAATGAGCCACCATGGCTCTTAGAATTAACTGTCTATTACTGTCTTGTTATAATATTGCTTTATTACATTCATTTTAGGTTGGTGTGGGGTGGTGGCATCTTTAACCTGAGAATTTAAAGCAGCATCAATTCAATGTGAATGAAAGCAGCATACTTCCGGCCAACATGAAGGAAAGGCTTGGCAGAATCTTTAGCTTCAAAGTTATTTTTGCTTCTAACAGCGCTTTGTTATTGCAGCTTCCACACAAGGACGGTAGCCTGTGGTTTCGCTGCCTGAGTTTAGTGCTTGGTTGCAGCCCTCTGAGCTGCGTTTTTCTGGTGAAATGCCTTTCATTAGTGCAGCGGTTGTGTTGTGGTATTCATGGCCGGTAGCCGGTTTATGTGTGAGCTGGTAAAACACCTTATGTAACAATTCTACGTGTGTATAGCAACCAACTTATCGTGCCTGAATACTTCCATCAATAACAAACTGCATTTCTGGTGGTGATTGTTGGCCTTGGCACCTCCAGCAACTGAACCACGCATTTACCGCGTGTATATACTTCTGGACTGTTCTGGAACTAGTTGTTTGTTCACCAGTTTTTCATATGCAACTGTCAGGGACATTTCATTTGATTCGCACTGGCACAGGAACAGTTAAACAGAAGGTGAACATGTCGGTAATACAGTGTTATGCACCAACAAATGATAAAGATGCATCTGTTAAGGAAGAATTTTACATGCAGCTTCAAAACATTATAAATAATGAAAGAAAGGGCAACTTAAAAATTTTGATGGGTGACTTGAATGCTAAGATAGGATCAGACAACACAGGTTATGAAGAAATTATGGGGAGACATGGTCTAGGAGTAATGAATGAAAATGGAGAATTGTTCACAAATTTGTGTGCAGATAACCAGTATGTTATTGGTGGAAGTATTTTTCCCCATAAAAGTATACACAAGGCAACATGGGAATCACCAGACCATAAGACAACTAATCAAATTGACCACATATGTATTAACAAAAAGTTTAGATCATCCCTTTACGATGTTAGGGCTTTCAGAGGTGCCGATGTATTTACCATTTCCTGGTGGTAAGTAAAATCAAGTTGAAACTAAAAAGACATATAACATCTTATAATCATAGAAACCAATATAATGTAGGCTTTCTCAGAGATAAAGAAATAAAGGAACAGTTCTCAGTTACGGTCTCTAATAAGTACCAGGTGTTGCAGCAGTTAGCTGAAGATGTCAACACAGAAGTCTGCTGGGATCAGATCAAAGGAATCTGGAATGAATCTTACATAGAAGTTCTTGGCAAGAAAGAAAGGAAACATAAAGCATGGATAACACCAGAAACCATTAAACTGATTGAAGATAGGAAAAGTAAAAAGGCAGAATTAAACAATAGCAAAACTAGAGCTGCTAAAGCTAATGCTCAGGAGAAATACACAGAAGCCAACAAGGAAGTTAGGAGGCATATAAGGGCAGATAAAGTGAAATATCTAAATGATCTAGCACAAGAAGCAGAGGCAGCAGCAGCAAAAGGAAACCTCAGAGAACTTTACAGTAACACAAGAAAATTAGTAGGTAAATATAGTCAGCTAACTGGATCAATCAAAAATATTCAAGGAAAGGTACTTACTAACACTAAAGATCAAATGGACAGATGGAAGAAGCAGAGGCAGCAGCAGCAAAAGGAAACCTCAGAGAACTTTACAGTAACACAAGAAAATTAGTAGGTAAATATAGTCAGCTAACTGGATCAATCAAAAATATTCAAGGAAAGGTACTTACTAACACTAAAGATCAAATGGACAGATGGGTTGAATATTTTGAAATGCTTCTAAATAGACCAGGCCCTGAGGTTCCCCCAGATATCCAGCCTTTAGAAATGGAACTGAATATCAACTGTGAGATACCATCCAAAGAGGAAATTAGAAAAGCTATAAATCTTCTCAAGGAATGAAAGGCGACAGGCCTAGATGGTATCCCAGCTGAAGCCATCAGGAACAACATAATCACATCAACAGAATTGCTACATAGATTATTCAGTAAAGTCTTTGAGACCGAAGAAATACCAGCAGACTGGATAGAAGGATATCTTGTGAAACTGCCCAAAAAAGGTGATCTACAGGAGTGTGAAAACTATAGAGGAATTATGTTGCTGTCAGTTCCTGGAAAAATATTAAGTAGAATTATTTTGGAAAGATTAAAAGATGCTATTGATAAAATGCTAAGAGATGAGCAGGCAGGTTTTTGGTCAAACAGATCCTGTACTGATCAGATAGCCACATTATGTATTATAATAGAGCAAAGCATTGAACTGAACTCACTACTTTACATTGGATTTATAGGCTATGATAGGGAATCTCTCTGGAATTTGATGGGGCACTATGGAATCCCACAGAAAATTATCAACTTAGTACAGGCAACATATAAAGACATGAAATGTTGAGTTCTTCATGAAGGAAAGTGAACAGATGCATTTGAAATAAAAACAGGTGTGCGACAGGGATGTCTTTTGTCGCCTCTCTTATTTTTACTGGCTATAGACTGGACTATGAAAACAGTAACTGCTAACACCAAGAATGTAATTCAGTGGACCCCTACAAAACAGCTTGATGATCTGGACTTCGCTGATAATATTGCTCTTCTGTCCCATTCCAGGAATCAGATGCAAGATAAATTAAATATACTTAATGCGAGATCACAGCAGCTTGGTCTGAAAATCCATAAAGGAAAGACAAAGATAATGAGAATAAATCAGGCAAATAGTAATGTGGTTTCTCTTAATGGCACCCCACTCCAAGACGTGAGTCGTACACCTATTTAGGCAGTAATGTAGATAAAGATGGAGGAACCGATAGAGATATTAAAATAAGAATACAAAAGGCAAGAGGGGCTTTCATAGCACTAGGGAATTTGTGGAGGTCAGAAGAAATTAAAAGAAATACTAAACTAAAAATTTTTAATTCTAATGTCAAATCAGTACTATTGTATGGGGCGGAAACATGGAGAACAACCAAGGCAATTACTAATAAATTACAGACATTCATTAACTGGTGCCTGCACAGAATAGAGGGAATAAAATGGTATGATAGAATAACTAATGTAGAACTTTGGGAGAGAACTAAACAGGCTCCAGTGGATCAGGAAGTGATGAAAAGACGCTGGCGTTGGATAGGGCACACACTAAGAAAACAGGAGAACTGCATAACTAGAATGTCTTTGCATTGGAACCCACAGGGGCATAGGAATAAAGGAAGGCCAAAAAACACATGGAGAAGAGAGCTGGAGAACAAGGTTAGAAAGATTGGGAGGACATGGGGAGAGCTCCATGCAATGGCGAAGGATAGAACGACTTGGCATGAGTTGGTTGAGGGCCTATGCTCCATTGGGGGATAGAAAGGCAGAAGAAGACAGGAATGGAGCAAGTATAGGGGTAAACCTGATTGCGGTGATGTTGAAACCTTGACTAAGACTAAGACTGAGATTTAAAGCAGCATAAATGTTGTAACCACAAACTGTGCAGGTTGCAAATTTATGTTGCCATAACAAAATAACCCCATCAATTCAAAGAATCCCCAGGATGACAGCCGAGCATTGAAATCTCTGGGCCAAATGGTTCTGATAAAGTTAAACATAATTAACATATCCAAATGAATCTGGCACATGAATATTTACCTTATATGTGCTGACCATATACTGCAGAACCAGGAAGAGTGGGTCCACCGAAGAGGTCATGTACAATCCACCCTCTGAGAAAAGAGGTTAAAGAAATCTATTCATCCATCACAAGAAATATGTCCAGTTTTTCTTACCTTCTCACCAAGGGCACAAATCGTTTGATTAATCAACACAGAACAGGCTTGTAAGTAATTTTACACTTGTGGATATAATGACGAGGAGATCATAGCACCTATGGATCTGTCTGGATTGCTGTGCTGATAATCTTCACTAATCACCAAATAACATTTTAAAAAAATTAAGTAATTTCCATAGCAAATACTAGCCTTGGGATGTGGAAAGGTGTCCAGTAAAGTGTAATAAAGGTCCCTTCTTACACAAGCAGTACATCAGGCACATGGTTGGTCCCTAATTTTTATGGACCATTCCGCACTTGATGACAGATGTAGGTAACATCACACTGGTCGCCTTTACTTTGTAGGACATTTCCTGCTGCTCCTTTGAGCTGGGTTGACCTGCTTAGATCTTCACATATTTAAGGCCATGATATAAGAGTACAGAGTAGGGTCTCCGTGGCAAAGTGGTCAAGCCATCAGCCTGGTGCTTTGAAGTTTATTGGTTCGTTTCACGGATGCATCATTCAGTTCACAAGTGTAATTTTCTATGGAGATCCATGGGAAGCAGTGGAGTTCATACTTTGTAGGACTTTCTCGGCAAGCTGATATCTGTTATGCAGAGAGAGATTGAGCCATATGGGATGAACCCTGGTGCAATGAAGCCGATACTCTTGATTTCAACTTTAACTTTATAAGAGTTTTCGGACAATGCTGTAGAGTTCACAAGTGCAATTTGGGGGGAGGGGGAGGGGGGAGAAGATCCTTGGAGGTCACTGCTGGAGCTACAGAGTTTAAACTCTGTGCTCCCAGTATGGTTCTGAGGTCCCATTGTGGGGAAAACAAGAACAGACCCATGGCCTCATCAACAAGCATGTTGTAAGAATCAACTAAATGGGGTTTTTCTTTGAAATCAGACTGCATCTGCCTGAGAGGCAAGGGACCAACAGTCTGCATACAAATAGGTCAGATATGTCAAATGGATGTACACGCAACTGCCAGGATCTGGAAGAAGACTAATGTCCAGAGGTGGATAAACACCTGAAACTTTCTGCCGGAGTTTACACCCGTCAACACGAAGAAGAAGAAACTCTGTGCCATACTCTCTACACAGACCAATCAAACATTAATGGGAGCTATTTAAAAAAAATTATGGAGAACACTGACTGAAACGAATAAGACAGGAAGCACATGTGATGGGCTACATGTGATGTAGTGACTTGGTCTGAGTTGGTTGACGGTCTATGTCATAATGACGTATAAGGAATACAGAAGAACATAAACATTTACAATTTGGGCATCATGATCAGACAATAGGCTACATACCGCTGTGAACTGTGTTGCCAATAAACCAGGACCTATACTTCTCTTTGTAGCAGTTGACCTCAAAGACACGCAGACAGTTGGCAGAGAGCAAGTACATAACTCCTGTATCTGAAAAACACAATATCATATCAAACAACAGCTATGCAAATATATTACAACATGGTTCATATTCTAGTTAACTCTTTCAGGCCCATGAATTTTGACAGACTTGGCCCACATTAATTTCCCTTTACAAAAATGGCAGAGGGGTGGGTGTACAAGAAAGGCTGTAGAGACTGTAATATACTTCTAATCCCTATAACAGTATATATTTTTTAAACGAGAAATGAGCGTACATTCTGAATCTGATGATAAGTGTTTGTTTAATTTTGTTATAGTTAGTGGAAAAGCAGAATTCAGCAGGTGTTAATTTCACAAGGACAACATTTCACACAAAAATTCTTCACTTACCATGGTTTTGCAGCCACAAGAATAGTAAATATCCAAATTTGAGAACAAAACTTCAAAGTTTGTTCAATGTCCTAACATATTCTAAAGTTATGATAACTTTCTGGGTTAGTTTATCACTCAGGGGCTCTTAGTTCCCACCGAGTGCTAAGCAAAATTTCAGAGAAAAATGGCAGAAAAATGAGCCATAACACACACACTATTTACTATTCACTTTGTATAGTTATTTACAGACTGTAGCTGCGATGATTTCAATGTAGCTTAGCCATAGTATAGTACTATCTCTTTGTTTAGAGCACTTTCCTTCTCTTACACCATAAATACGGTAGTATGGGACATTGTCTGTGTAATAAACTCGTCAGAATCGCTAGATTCCGAACAGCTGATCGCTCAGCTTCACTGGTGAAAATTCACTGTCTGAATCACTTTCCGAAAAATCTAAATTTTTATCATCATTTTCACAATTAAAAACATCTGACTGAAACAATTTCAGAGCTTCGGCCGCAGAAAGACGCATTCTGCGACCTGTTCTTGTGGTTAGAACATTGGTATTCAGTGCACTCAAAAACGAACTTAGAAAATAAACTGTTTAAAAAAATTTGATGTTTTTTCTCTCAAATTATCCATGTGTGGTTTAGTCCAAGAAGTGAAACTAAAAGGATTTCGGCAGAGTGACTTTCCCTGAATAGGTTATTCGTACCTCCAAACATTAGAAACTAGTACGAACGCGCATGCGAAGCAAAATGTAAGAGATACACGATTAACGATGACACCGTTGTTTGGGCAGAACGGAACTTCTCAAACAACGCTCACACCGTTGTTTGGGCCTTAAAGAGTTAATACACTTTTATTTTTAGGCTCTTTTTCTTGTTTGTTACAAAATCACCTCATGTTTTCAGAATTTAGTATATTGAATAATTTGTTTCTTCAATACAGAAACTAAGAATTATATTTACTAGGCACTAGACCCAAATACTAAAACCATGTGAAATTAAAAATTGTTTCCAGTTCTCAGCCCAGACACAGCAACTAGTCCTCACCTAAGATTAATATTACAAAAGATTACTACCCAGTCTACCTGGGGACACCAGACCACAGGTGTCAGAAATATTACCTAATCAGCCTTTGAACCTGCCAAATCAGGGAAAGTAAGTCTGACCAGCATGAAAGTCCAGTCATTGTGTCTCCACACCTGGTTGGCTTTTCATAGTTTCAGTCATAGTTTCGCTCCACTTTAGAAAGTTTTTTCAGTAGGGACAGTCAAGAATTGACTGACAGTTGTAATGAAAGATAACTGTAGGTTGAAAGTATCTCAGGGGTGTGGCTGAAATCCTCTCCTGAAGGGTAGACTTTAAGCGACTGCTAAGTAGGATGAGGGGGAAGATAATACTGTAGGCATCTGGAGTTTAATTGGGTTTGCAGACCAGCCTGCCACCAACTAAGATCAACAGCAGAAAGTAATTCTAGCTGTGTGAGTCTTTTGTTTGGCAAATTGCTAGAATATTCCCTGTTATGACTGAATATCAATTTTACTCTTTTATTCATCTGTTAGTCGGCTCTGTGGCTAAGTCGATGCGAACGCTTCGCTTCGTAATGTCGGGATGCCAGGTTCGATCCCAGCTGCGGGCAATGGGCCTTGCGTTGGTTTCGACAGTGGTATCAAGAAAGTCGACCGTCCAGAAAGCAATGGCAAACTACTGGATGTAAATTGCCTAGAAAAACCACACAACAGCCAGGGGCTGTTAAGGTTGGTTCTGCAACGTCCTGTAAAGGATACGCAACTAACTTAAAAATTCATCTGTTAGGGAGTCTAGATATTTCTACTCTACCTTTTTCTGAATTATCTAAATACACATTCTGCCTGAAATAGTTTTTTTTTGTGAGTATTCAGTTTTCTCGTTAAAGTGCTGATAAGCTACTCCTGTTTCTTTAATGTTTGTATTACATGTTTTTCAGTATTTTTTTTTCATGTCTATAAAATAAGACTTGAATAACGATATTTAATAATATGAAATAATGTCTTAAACATCAGCAAAACATGTGCACTGATTGTGGGGAAATGATGTGCAACCATATGGTGATAGTTTTGACAGCCTACCATGTGCTCAGGGAAATGTGTTTACCTACCCAGGGGAAAACCAAAAAAGCATATAATTGTCACTGGAAGTATATTTCCAGAAGGTCTGCACATATAGTTTTGCGTTTTCAGCACATAACCTGTTACCTCATGGCTATAATCAATCAATGTCAGCCAGTTTTGAAGTCTGAGTGAAGACGGACAACCGACTTAGGACTTTCAACTATCATGACTGGGCATGAGAGGGAAGGCAGACTATGTAGGACATCCATGTGAGACAAAAGAAAAGACCATCAGACTAGACTGGAGAGAATGTGAAAATATGGAGGAGAGATGAGATGTGTTTTTTTTTTTTTTTTTTAAATATGCTTGCTGTGTAGAATCAAGTCACTACATATATGAGTTTGTTTCCTTGATTACAGTTCCCATCGAGGGCAAGGACCAGCCAGCACATCAAAAGCCAAGGGTCCAAGTGTACAAACCTACCTGGGGGAGATCGGCAAGCTGGGAAAAAGCTAAGAAGGGCCTCAACTCCAGGGCTTTCTGAGGTTTTATCTTTATTACCACAGTTATGTGCATCATTTTCATTGCTGAACTAATCATTATCAAAAGAACATCACTCTAATCTCAGGTGCTCAGTTCTCTAGCTGAAGCATCTCATTACCACTATACCATTAGCTAGTCACTGAGTGACTATGTTAACATGACTTTTGTCATCTAAAAAAAATCTAGACATCTAAAAAAAAACTTTTTTGTTCTCCTGTGGGTACCAAGTGCAGCTGCTGTGAATTTACCTGACATGCCAAATATGGCTGTTTTCTTGGATATCCAGGACTTTGTCTAACTCTTTGAGTCCCATGAAACACATCATACGTTCATCGGTTCCTATCTAGAAGCCCAATGAACGCATGATGCTTCGATTTATTACTTTCTTAACTACCCCCTGGGCCTGTGATGCTAAACCCCCTGGGACTCGAAGAGTTAAGATCAACATAGCTCTGATATTAGTCCAGTTTCTCTGGTGGAGGTGAAGTGTTGAGAGTAAAACTTCTACTCATCACAAAAGCATCTATCCACTCTCGGACTCGTGACAGGTTAAATGAGTTAAAGTCACTGCTGTCTATGTGTGTGTAAACAGTTAAAGATACCCCTTTAGTATGGTCTCACATGCATATGAAAATATCACTCACCAAGCCTGGGATGTCTGAGCTTACAGAGGGAAGGTTGTAAGTCTCCCTCAACACAGTCTGTGTTGACAACCTCATCTGTTGACAAGGCATAATCATTTAAATAATATATCTAAGGCAATTAATACCAGCATCTATGTAAAACATACCCAGGTTCTCATCAAATGCCTCTCCAACATATGACGCTGAGAAGCAATAGGAGTAGAGAAGAAAAGGAAGAATCACTGAAGTCATTACGGTGATATCTGACAGAACTTTTGTAAAATGGCTTTTTACTTTACCAACTATCATCATGTGCTATGTCAATAAACACAGTAGGTTGCCGTATTTTGCCAATTCACATGATCATTAGAATCAGTGTTCTTATCTCCGACCCCAGTAAAACGGTTGTAAACGCAAAACTCAGGTTCAGGTAAAAGCCAAAAGTTCAAGTGGCGATTAACCAGGACCTTCCGCCGGAATTCACAGCCGGTGAATGAAGAAGAAGAAGAAGAAGAATCTCCCACCATTCATATGGTCAAGTTATTAGGGTATTTATCACTTGCCTTCCCTTTGCTCTTTTCCCATCAAAATAGTTAGTTGACGCTAAGTTCTTGGGTCCATTCCTTCTGAAAACAAATCCTCAAAAATATCCCACTAACTTTTCTAATATAAATATATCACTTATATCCATGTCCACACATGCATGAGAAATAATCCATTCTTTGAGCACACATCATGAGATGAAAGAAAAATCAAGTACACTGTGACAACAGAAAAACTGAAGGGGATGATAGGCATCGAAAGACCATAAGTTAGTTTGGCATAATGGTATCTGAATCAGAAATGATCAAAAGTACATGAGACAGAAGGTTTTGCACAGGCATGATGAACAATGCAACATGGCATGAACTATATTGAGTCATTAACAGAGCTCGACGTGTGAGAAAAAAAGAATAGACCGCCTGCGAGTTAACTGCGCATCCTTTACAGGATGTTGAAAAACCAATCCTCCGCATTTGTTGTTGTTGCTATTTGTGGTTTCACTAGGCAATTTCATGTTCAGTAGTTTGGCGTCGCTTTTTGGTGTGGTCGGTTCTCAATAACAATGTAGAAACCAATGCAAGGTTGTTTGCTACGAAATCGCCCGCACCTGGCATCAAACCTGGCACCCCTGAGTTACAAAGCGTGTTCACAGCGCCTAAGACACAGATGACGACTGTACCTAACAAGCATGTCATAAGAGGCAACTACTACTTCTTCTTTGCATTCAGTTTTGTATGCTCAGATCAGACCATCAGGTGGGTTGCCTCTATGAACTTGCATTTCAGCAGCAGGTCCTTCATGGTTCCTCATAGCTTGCTCTGCACACTTTGCTCTTGAAACCAGGTGCCTTTTCAAAGTTGTAGGTAGAGTAGGCAGGTCTGCATAATGTGCTCAGATGTTTGTGGTCTTGCATGACAGGCACACTGTGGGGACTGTCAAGTCTTTATTTTATGCATGTGGTAGCTGAGCCTGCAGTGTACTGTTCGTACACAAAAAACTGTTGAGTCTGTTGATGGAGTCTTGTGGATGTTTACTGTTAGTTTGTTCTCTCCACAATTCTTTGTATTTTCTTTTGACTTCTGTTTATGGCAATGAATGGGTGTGCTGTTTCTCTTTTGTTCCATTTTTTGCAAGTCTGCTAACTCATTTTCTGGTATGCCGCAGTGAGCCGGGATCCACTGGAGAATGATTTGATTGTTTTCTGAGAGTCTGTTTAGCTGGCGGGTCAGTTCTCTCCATGATGACTGGTGGATCCCTCTGAGTCGCCTGGAGGACTGACATGCAGTGTCAGATGAGGTGACCAATTAGGGGTGCTTAAGGCAGCCATCATAAGTACCAAAACAAACAGTCCGGAACTAGAAAAGCAGTTTATCATCCGTGGCCAACGCTCAACACTCAAGGGTAAGGCGAGACGAATGTATAATCAGACTGGTACCATCGGAATAAGAATCCTTCACTTGCTGCTGAAGATAGGGATGAAGCACTTATGGGAGTGTCCCGAGTGCTATGATGTTGATTCATAATTCAATAGAAGCTGCAGTTGTAGCAAATCAATAGTTGCACACAAAAATGAATGGCATAAGCATCACCAGTTCTTTGGCAACAGATTATTTGTCATTTTCTGAATCTGCAGTTCACACTACAAAGCATGTTAGGCACAATCAAAAAGCATTCCAAATAAAATCTGCAGCTCCCAGTGTCTTGTCAGGCACTGAACGCAATAGCTAGGTGATAGAACTATTGTGTTTTCTCAAGTATAAGACGCACTTATTTTCCACAAATATGTCTAAAAACAGTGTGTGTCTTATATAATGGTAGCAGATTTTTGCTAAAAGATTTGTTGGAAAATATCCTGTACAGGGCCTCATTTGGGAATGTCAGTTAGGGGCGACATAAAATTAGAAGAAAAAAAAATTGACATTTAAAAGTTTTTCCCTGCTGTGATGGTTTTTGTGCTTGTCTTCACACTCACTGCTGTGCTCTTGATACACTAGGAATTCATAGGCAGCATTAACAAACCCTTCAAAGTTGCCATGAGAGATGAATGAAACTAATAGATGAAAGTCTTCTAAGGACAATCTGACAGCAGCAGGTAGTGTGAAAAAACTAACTATAGGAGAAGATTGTACCTAGGTGAAAATATACTGGAATAATGTGTGAAGATTGAGATCGCTTTCAGACCTTCAAGACGTGGCATTTCAAAAGCCACCGATGGAACTGAGGATGAGGCAGGGATTTGTCACTAGACACAGACGAGGACAAGCTAAAAAGCTTTCAAATGGATGAGAGTTTTGACAGTGATGAGGTGTTTTCTGGATTCTATGGTGAATAAAACCGAGTTCAACAACTTTCTGTAATAAATTTTTGACTCTCCTCCGAACTTCGTCCTAATATTATGGCGACCAAACAAATACCCTAACAGGGCCTCAGTCGTGTGTAAAATGCGGACTTCCTCCGACGAACACATCGCGGCAAAACTAGGATTACTGTCCGTTGACAATTTCGAGAAATTAAACAATACACATGATAATAGCGACATGGTGGGGAGACCACGCGCTCCGGCACAGGTTAGCGAGTGTTCTTCTGATTTAACTCACCGCCAAGCGTATACCCAGTGCTACTACGCATGGCGCGGATGGGGAAGGGGTGGAGCTAAACTAGATGGCTGGGACTCCCGAGCAGCAGCTACCGCATTTCGTGCAACTTTCTCCAATTTATTTGCTCTTGAGTCCCAGCCATCTAGTTTACCCCCCCCCCCACCCCCTCCCCGTGCATAGCGGCGCTGGGGATATTGTCGGCGGTGCAGCATAGTCGCAGATACAGGTCCGCTATTAACATATCGCTGAGACCCTGTTGAGTATTTGTTTGCTCTCGATAATATTGGCCCGTTATTCTGAGCCAATCCTAGTTTTGCCGCGATTTGTTCCTCGGCAGGCACCTCGCATTTTACACAGGACTGAGGCCCTGTTAGGGTAATTGTTTGGTCGCCATAATATGGGGACAAAGTTCGGAGGAGAGCCAATTTTGTTGTTCCCCTAAATTTATGGCCCCCAAATCAAGATGGATCTTACACATGGAATAGCTTTATAGTTGGGAAAACACTATATCTTTTCAATCTTCACATAGATAAAAAAAAAATGTTAATAAAGCAATACTCTGCAAAAGATGCTCACTATTTATAATAAATATCCAATTATCTTTCGGCCCCTGATTCTGAACTGGAACTTTTCCAGTTTGTGAACGTCTCTTCCCATTTTGCGATTCCTTCTTCACATCCTGTGACTTAGTCTTGTCATCCTGTGACTTAGTCTTGTCATCATGTGAACTATTCCTCTTGCCTTGTGATAAGCGTGGCATCTTTCTGTAAGTTCTGCTAATTTCTAGATTGTGTCTGTCATCAGTGATATGTGGAAGAGAACAGTATTATTGATATTATCACAAAGAATTCATCCCCGTAAGGGTTTTAGGAACTGTTTGGGGAGGGGGGGGGGGGGGGTGTAATAGCCTCACAGCCACCTAACAAGCATGTTGTAAGTGTCGACTAATTAGGGATGTTTCCTTCAAAGTTGGAGTGCATCTGCCCTTGAGGTGAGGAACCGACAGTCTGCATACACAGAAGCCAGGTCTGTAACACTGATGTGCACACAACTCAGGTTCTGGAACAAGGGTAAAGTCCAGAAGTGGATGAACAGCCAGAATTTTCCGTCGGCATTTACGTGACTGCGACAATGGTAGATTTAACTAAAGTGACTATGAAGATGGGATACCCGGGTTCGAATTCTAGGTAAGGTTGGGGGTTTTTTTCTTCTTCTGGCAGGACAAAAATAAAATCCAAATCTGTAGTCAGAGGCGACAGCATGAGCTGTGGTAAATACAGGGGAAATAATGGCATTTGGCAGTTCAAGAAGGTGAAGTTTGTATTTTGGCTGCAGAATAGCAGACCAAGATAGGAGCTGGCGGCCACACACATGCTGCAATATATGTGGAACACATCTTAGACTGGTAGCTATCTTTTACAGTTCTAATGATTTGGAGATAGCTCACTGATCATTTCAACAACTGTTACTTTTGCAGGGTCCCTCCAAATGGGAAAGGCAAAACAAAGGAGAAAACTATTGACTGGAATATCAAAACATCCCCTCTGCAAAATGGCTGGTACCAAATGATTCCATTGATGAAGAAGAGGACATTGGAGGTCCTGAACCATCAACCTCAAGCAACCCGGATTTTGAGCAAACTACATCCACTGAATAACCTACAGTAAACTGAATAAGAGATCTGAGTTTCCTGAAGAACAAGGCTGAGCTTCTGGGTTCCAAATTGCAACAGAGGAATATCCTGTCAGAAGATTTGAAAATTTATGTGTATAATAGCCACTATAAGCCGCTTATTACATTCTTTTTCAAAGAGGGTGACCTTTCTGTGTGCCACAAAATTTCTGGCATTTACAAACCAGGAGAATGGAGGCTCTTCATTAATTCATCCAAGACGAGTTTTAAAGCTGCTTTGCTGATAAAATGGTCATGTGGTACCACCAATTCTATTTGGTCATGCATCTCATCAAAAGAAACTTATGAAAACACCATGCAGAGTTTGAGTGTATAATCAACTATCATCCTTATTGGTCACTTTGTGGTCACCTAAAGTGGTTGCTCTTTTCTTGGATTACAGGTTGAATACAACAACTACTGTTGGTTTCTCCGTGAGCGGGATAGCCATGCATGAAGTTACCACTGCATCAGATGACGCTGGTCAGCCAGAAAGTCATCTCAGCCTGGCAGTAAGAACACTGAGAACCCAGCACTTGTCAACTCCAGCAAGATTTTGTTGCCAGCCTTGCACACTTAGCGGGTCTTATGAAAACTGTCATCGCAGTGGAGAAAATAGATGTTACCACAAGTACGTAACCAAAATTCTTATGATACTAAAGTAGAAGAAAGACTAAATGTTCAACCCAGAGAATTAAACTTCAACAGGCATATTACTCATATTTATTACTGTAATGCAAATTTTAAAAAAAGACAAACAGCCAGTTTGTGACTTTTATCAGGATATTTGAAATCACCATGTCAAAATCAAGATGTAAAAGAAATAGTGTTTTTATTATATTTAAATTCTGGGTTCTCCTTTCAACTCACGCCGTTAGCTGGAAAGCCGCTTAGTGGGAGTTCTCTCCCTTGGCTGCATTGCAAACACGGAACGGAAAAGTCACGAATTAAACAAGACAGTGAGGTCGACAACAGGGCTGCCAATGCTTGGGTGTTTCCCCCCAGATCTGGGTGTTTATTTGACGCTTCCGGGAAATCTGGTTTGCTTTTTTAAAGTAAACATATCCTTATATAAACGTGGTATTAGTTGCCACGGATGTGACTCCTGCAGATCTGTATGACTCACTGACCGATAAATTTGCGTGGTTAGGGGTAGGGTTAGGGCTAGAGTTATGTGGATGCTACTCAAACGGACAATTCGCCACCGATTGGGCACCAGCCGCGCGCTATTGCCGTCATGTTTGGGAGAATTCAAGTGGCGCCACTCCCACAAGCATCAGATTGCCGGCCAGTATATGGAACTCCTACGTCAAATTTGTCACATCTAACCCTACCCCTAACCCTAATGCTATTCTTAACCCTAACCCTATCCCTAACCCAAACCCTACGCAACCGTATGATGACTACGCAACCGTATGATGATAGGTAAGTATGTCATTTGATTCGTGACTTTTTCGCTCCGTGTTTGCAATGCAGCCAAGGGAGAGAACTCCCACTAAGCGATCGGCGACTTTCCAGCTAACGGCCTGAGTTGAAAGGAGAGCCAAATTCTGTTATAAATAACTTCTGAAAATGTGTTATTGCTGACTAATATTATTATTAAGACTAATTATTTCTAGAGGGGGGACGACACAGGCAGCAAGCTGCAAAGTTAAAATTAAAAAGATGATTGAGTATACAGATCAAACCAAACAGAAACAGTCAGTTTGCTGGGTACAGAATGTGGCAAAGAGTGTCTCCTACTGGTATCAACAGTGACTTTTACAGTGCATGTCTTTTAATTAAGCCGAGCTCTTTGCGGATATACCTAACTGGCTAATCTATAACAAAACCTGGTTGTTGTATTGTGGAAGCAGATGACAGACGTTCAGTTAAGCCGACCATTGAGAATTCTGAAGGTGACAGGATCATTTACACTACATAACAATTACAAAGATGGGTCTGTTGTTCGATAAGTGTGAAGCTCGTGGGTTAAGGCCTGTATTTTTAGTTTTCAGAATGCACTGGTGCTACCTTAAAACTACTAACTTAAGCTTCTACTGTTCTAGTCCAACTGATTTATCAATAATTGAAAAATGCAGAGAATGGCCAGGGGGTGCTAAAGAGGCGGAAGTCTAACAGCTGATTCACAACAATTCTCACCTAGATGATCTGATTATCTATACAGATGGCTCTGTGTTGACAGGGAAGAGAAGAGCCTAGGGTTTCGTAGCAAAAGCCTATGATACATATGATACCATAAGACCTAGCATGAGAATGGAGGTGGAGGGGGTCACTGCAGCTTTCCGGTGACACTAGAGAGCAAGATTCATACACATGTTACTGTAACAGACTCAGAAAGCATGCTGAGAAAGGTAAAGATAGGGATGCTTCAAGCAGAGTGGCAAGCTTCACTTTGCATCTTTTCTCCTGGCAGGGCTCGTGTGGTGGGGAATGAACAGACAGACTGGTTGGATCAGCACCACTGGGTGATTAATTGAAACATGACAAGGCAGATGTGGTCAAGGCCCTTTGGGAACAAGTAACAAAGTCAGAAGACGAAGAGAAACTAATTTATAATTATAGCCTGGAGAGAATGATCATTGATGCACCTGGCTGTAACAACCAGAGGGTTTGGCGGCTTACTACACTCAAAGGAAAGGCAAGACGGACATATTTTGTGACTGGTACAATTAGCATTGGAACTCAGCACTGGCTGCTGAAGATGGGGATGGAGTGCATATGAGAATTCTCCGAGTGCATATGAGAATTCTCCGAGTGCAGTACTGTGACTGTGATGTCAATTTTCATGATTCAATTCAACAGACTCAAAAACTGAGCTCATTGAAAAATTTAATTTATAATTAAAGAAACTGATTGTTATTTCTGTTCCAATATATACAGTTCTGAGAAGCAGATGGACCACCACACACACACAGTCTCACTGCAGTCAGTCTGGTGAGATTGAAATTGATGCTGTGGGGAGTGACGAGAGGTTCTGGCAGATGCTCGCGGCTCAGAGGAAAGGCAAGAAGGACGTTTAATCAGAATGCTACTAGCACCACTGGTATCGGAACTTTTCGCTGGCTGTGATGGGTACAGAGCGCTTATGGGAATGCCTGAATCATCATCAATTCAATGCCCCGAGTGTTGTGATGTCGGTTCTTGAATCAAATCAAATCATTCCAATATTTAATTATTATGAAAAAACGACAAAAGCTTCTTCAAAATAGCTCGTGTGACACAGATGAAACTTCACATTACTTATAAAATAAATTCGTCACCTTTGTCATTAGATAAATATCTTAGAATAACTATAACAACAAACACCAATTAATTATAAACATAAAATCTCGCGGCACCTTGTGTACAAGTCCAATTGCTAGTTCGCGCCTTCTACGTGTCTTCCATAATTTTATAGAACCGTCGTTGAATTCAGGGTTGCCAGATTAAAGAAAAACGTAATTTTATGCCAAACCATCACCCAAAATATGCCAGAAAATTGCCAAATAAAGTGTAACATTGTACCCACTTCACATCAAAAGCTCTAGATTGAATTTTTCACTGTCATCCTCACTGGAACCAGTGGAAGATGCAGCATAAACATTTTCAGATGTAAACATTTCAGATGCAACATTTCTTTGATATCAATAGTTCTGCTCTAATTCTGAAGACTGCATCAAGAAAATCCAGTTGTATTTTGTTTCTTGCTTTTGATTTAGTTGAAGTAACAAGAGAGAATATTCTCTCAACTACAGCATTGCTAACGGGCATCATTAAGCAAGTAAGGGCGAAAGTGGCCAACTCTTTAAATGCCTGGTGTTGAAGTACGCCTATCCAAAAATCTTCACTGTTTGTAGGTAGTCCATCTTTCTTAAATGTAGCTTCTTCTTTCCAGTTGACAAGAATCAATTTTCTGTACTGTCCTTTTTATACTGATGTTGTTTTCTGCCAGGTGTAAAAATGGTAGCTCTGAAAACTGCGTCATTGATATTTGATTTAAAACTTCAAAAAGGGCTCAATTTTGACAGATTCTGAAATATATTCTCGGTGGAAAGTCTACAAGTAATTTGATTGAGAGCTTCCTCTAACACATACATGCATCTTTTTTTAACATTGTTTATTTTTATCTCAGCTTCAGTCCCGTTATTCTTCTCTAAGAACGCATTACATTCCGTTAGGAATTTAATACCAAAGTCATCGTAATGAATATTTTTTTCTGCTGATTGACGTCATACAGTCTGTTCTGGTGCGTGGACAATTCTTGGTGTAGTTCGTGGGGATCAGCTTTTGTTTGTTGAAAAAGACTGTTCAGTCTTTCAAATTCTTGTACTATTAGTGTCGCAAACACAAAGTACAAATAATTATTATGGTATAACAGCATTTCCTTTCACAATCTTACTTTATATTTTGTGTCATACGTTGTCTGTGCTAATTCAGCACATGTGAAATAAGCTTTCAATTTTTCCCAGTTCACCAACATATTGAACATAATCTTTCCACGCACAAGCCACTGTCACGAGACGACCTCAGTGGTTCCAGAAGTTAGTACTTGTAATAAGTTCTTCTGGTTCTAAAGAGAGAGGATTATATTTACTCTGCCATTTACCCTAATATTACTTTAAACCAAATTGATTTAAATGTTTCCAGTCCTACTCCGAGACAAAGCCACTGCGCTTTGTTTAAAATTACATAACACTACGTAATACAGCCCGCTGGTTCAGACTAGGGATGTTATGTTTGATTCTCATGCCAGTGTCAGAATGTTATCTCCTGACCAGACTGTAGAAATTGAGTGGACGCTAGACATTGTGGAGCCGGGAGGTCGGAGTTTCGCAAGTCAGTGTAATTCTTGGCAGAACAGGTGTTTGGCAATTAGGAATGTTTGATCTGGGTCAAGTAGTAAACACAATGGCTTCACGGACCGTTTTCACACCGGCTAGTTAAATTCGTTGTAAACTAGATTGGGTCACTTAAGACTGTTTGCTCTAGGGATGTCAGTCCAGAATTGACTGACAGGCCACTGGTTAGCTAATTTGATCTGATAGGTACTTCAGAGGCGTGGCTTAAGTCATCGTCTTGAGGGTTGGCTAGAACTAAGTAAAGGGAGGAGTTTAATTTGGACAATAGATTGATACTTATACTTCGAGCCTGTGGATTTCCCGTCATTAATCGCAGCCTGCCGGCAAACAAACACAGGTCGACGTAAAAGTATTTTACGGTCGGGTTCTGGTTTGGCGATTGATGGAAAGTTCCCAGGTGAATATTAATTTTAATCATGTATACATAGGTTAGGGAGTTAAGCTTAGTCTATACTACCTTTTCCTAATTTTTCTGCACATTCTGCTTGAAATAGTTCTTTGTGAGTATTCAGTATCTCAGTTAGGGAACTGCTAAACTATTCCTATTTCTTGTATGTTTGTGTCACATGTTTTTTAGTGTATGTTTTCATGTGTATAAAATAAGATGTGAACAATGACATTTGCTATAATGAAATGTAAATATATTGTTTCTACCATCAACCAAAATATGAGTTTGGACTGTGGGAAATGATGCCCAAATATGTGCAGGGATGCTGCTACGTTTTGTGTGCCCACCATGTGCTCACTTAATGTGTTCACCTAAACAGGGGATTTATAACCCCAGGGGAAGAATGATGGGTGTATAGAATTCACGGTCACTGAAAGATAATATTCAGGACAGCGTGCACATATAAATTGTTTGCGTGTTCAGCACATAACCTGCGCCACATGTTTATGTCAAATCAATGTCAGCCAGTTGTTGGAAGTCTGAGTGATGACAGACAACAGACTTAGAAAGTCAACTATCATGACATAGCATGAGAGAGGAAGGCAGGATATGTGACGCCCATGTAAGACAAAAGACCTTCAGACTAGACTGGAGAGGATGTATTTTATTATTATATGTTACAATAATTGATACATGTATTCTTAGTGTAAGTCAAGATACTACACGTATGTGTTTTGTTTCCATGATTACAGCGCCCATGTGACGATCAGTCCATGAAGTAGACTACATTGTGTTAGACTCGGCCAGCTGGGAACGAGGTGGAGAACGAGGTGGAGAACGAGGTCGGGACGAGCAGGGACCGAGGTGGAGGACCAGGAGAACTGGGAGGAAAAGGTGGAAGAACTTGACAGTACCCACGGCTGTCAGAGGTTCTATGATAATTAAGTTACGTCTCAGCATGTGTTATGGATGTAAACTTATCACCACCATTATCCATTCACTCTAATCTTAGGTGCTCAGTTATCTAGCTGAAGCCCCTCATTATCACCATACCATTACTATCTATTATTACAATAATGATGACTAATGTCATACTCTGATTGCTAGGTTAATAAATCAAATATATGGTCTTATCCTGCATCAGTTTTTGTAATTCCAAATGTCTGTTCTTACATGTTTAATTAAACTGTTAGGATAGAATACCATTTGGTGGGGGGCTCAAATAATAATGATTATAATTCCTTAATTATTCATAATAACACCGGGAGGAGGTAGATGACGGAGGAATCATTTGCCCTGTCTAATAATTCATTTAGTATAATGATAGACATCTAAAATTCCTTGCCTTCTCTTGTGGGTACCAAGTTCAGCTAATGTTAATGTACTTAACGAGCCAATATGGCTGTTTTCTTGGGTATCCAGGACTTTGTCTGAGAGCAACATAGCTCAGATTTTAGTTCGGTTAATCTGGTGGAGGGAATGTGTTGAGAGGAACATCCCTACTCAACATTATAAACCTTTAATCCACCGCGTCACGTCACAGTGATTTAAGATGAGAAGCCTATAAAGAACTGTTTAGAGTGATGAAAACATCTACGGAGTTTGAATCAGAACGAACTGCTCCTCTTCCATTTGAGAAACTGTCATCTACTAGGTGGCTGTGACGTGACGCGTGGATTAACTGTTTATAATGTTGAGTAGGGATGTTCCTCTCAACACATTCCCTCCACCAGATTAACCGAACTAAAATCTGAGCTATGTTGCTCTCAGACAAAGTCCTGGATACTCAAGAAAACAGCCATATTGGCTCGTTAAGTACTTTAACATTAGCTGCACTTGGTACCCACAAGAGAAGGCAAGGAATTTTAGATGTCTATAGCATTATACTTAATGAATTATTAGACAGGGCAAAAGATTCCTCCGTCATCTACCTTCTCCCGGTGTTATTATTAATAATTAAGGAATTATTATCATTATTATTTGAGCCCCCACCAAATGGTATTCCATCTTAACAGTTTAATTAAACATGTAAGAACAGACATTTGGAATTACAAAAACTGATGCAGGATAAGACCATATATTTGATTTATTAACCTAGCAATCAGAGTATGACATTAGTCATCATTATTGTATAATAGATAGTGATGGTATGGTGATAATGAGGGGCTTCAGCTAGATAACTGAGCACCTAAGATTAAAGTGAATGGATAATGGTGGTGATAAGTTTACATCCATAACACATGGTGAGACGTAACTTAATTATCATAGAACCTCTGACAGCCGTGGGTACTGTCAAGTTCTTCCACCTTTTCCTCCCAGTTCTCCTGGTCCTCCACCTCGGTTCCTGCTCGTCCCCACCTCGTTCTCCACCTCGTTCTCCACCTCGTTCCCAGCTGGCCGAGTCTAACACAATGTAGTCTACTTCATGGACTGATCGTCACATGGGCGCTGTAATCATGGAAACAAAACACATACGTGTAGTATCTTGACTTACACTAAGAATACATGTATCAATTAATATAACATATAAGAATAAAATATATCCCATCACTCCTCATATTCCACATTCTCTCCAGTCTAGTCTGAAGGTCTTTTGTCTTACATGGGCGTCACATATCCTGCCTTCCCTCAAATGCTATGTCATGATAGTTGACTTTCTAAGTCTGTTGTCCGTCATCACTCAGACTTCGAATTGGCTGACATTGATATTACATGACCATGTGGAGCAGGTTATGTGCTGAAAACTCCCACCATGTTATATGTGCATGATGTCTGGAATATTGTCTTTCCAGTGAGCACATGGTGAGCTATTAAAACTCTGCGCATATGGGCATGATTTCCCACAATCCAAGCACATGTTTTGGGTTGACCATGAAACAATATAATTACATTTCATTATAGCAAATGTCATTGTTCACATCTTATTTTATACACATGAAAACATACACTGAAAAACACGTGACACAAACAAACGAGAAATAGGCATAGTTTAGCAGTTCCCTAACTGAGATACTGAATATTCACAAAGAACTATTTCAAGCAGAATGTGCAAATTAGGAAAAGGTAGTATAGACTAAAAGCTTAACTCCCTAACCTATGAATACAAGATTAAAATTAATATTCACCTGGGAACTTTCCAGCAAATGCCAAACACGACTCAACCAGGGAGAAAGTACTTTTCAACGGTAGGTCTGAGTCTGTGGCCTGCTGGCGGCACTATGAGGTAAATCTACGATGCCCGCAGTATAAGTATCAATCTATTGTCCAAATTAAACTCCTCCCTCTACTTAGTTCTACCCAACCCTCAAGATGATGACTTAAGCCCCGCCTCTGAGGTAACTATCAGATCAACTTGGCTAACCAGTGACCTGTCACTCACAGTGAACGGCCTACAGTACGACCTTGACCAAGATAAAACATTCCTAATTGCCAAAAACCTGTTCTCTCCAGAATTACACTGACGTGTTAAACTTTAAACTTCTCGTCGCCTCTATGTCTAGAGTCCGCTCAATTCGTGTTAGGTAATCTTTATGACCTACGGTCCAGCTCAGGTGTGATGCTAAGTTCCCCGTTCGCTGGCCTCTACAGTGTGGTCAGGAGATAACATTTATGACATGGGCATGGGAAAGGAAATTCTCTAGCCCCGGTGTAATTGCGTAACATTACCCAAGGCTCAGTCGCTTTGTCTGGACTAAGGACTGGAAACATTTAAATCAATACGGTTTAAAGTAACATTTGGTTTAAGGGCATAGTCTCTTGTCTCTCAATAACCAAAAGAACTTATTACAAGTAATAACTTCTGGAATCACTGAGATCGTATCGTGACAATCACTATGACAAAACCATTGAGGTATTTCTGACAGTAAGGAACCAATATTTGATGGCGAAGGAGACACATCTTTAATTTTGGACCATACAGAGTTCTTGCACCCGACCATGTTTGAAGCGCCATCTGACGCAAACCCAATGCAATTTGTAAGACTGACCACACCTTTTGTCAGTAGACTCATCTATAATGATGGCATATTTCTTGTTCCGAAAATCCTCAATAAAATCATCCTTAAGTGCAGGCGATAAAATATTTCTTATTAAGCACAAACACTTAGTTCTATGCAACTGTATGTGCTCCAATGTACACCCCTGACCATGCGCTCTCGCGATTTCACTTAAATGATCAATTGTGCGTATTGCACAATGGCAGGTCATGCTTAGAGCAAGTTGCAACTCTGCTGCTTTAACTTTATCATTACTTTGCCTATGAGTTATTGTTGTAATAAGCTGTGACTGATTTTTTATGATTTGAAATGCTAGTAATTCTTGGTGCAACAGAACACCGACACAGTTTACAATATGCTGCCTCTGATCCGTCTGAAGATCTTTTGAGCCATGAGTATGTTTTCTCCCAAGTACTATTATACCTGCGATTGCTGTCATAAGATGCTTTCCATTTTTTGGATGACGTGGCCATTGGTAAGAGTAATAAAATATATCACAGATAGAACTAGGTCTATATCCTATCTATTTTCTGTCCTCAAGTAGTTTCTGAAAAGTCTAAATCACTTGATATCAGTGGTGGGTTTTCGTTTTATATCTCGCATATATTCTGGTAAATTAACATAAATTACAGAGGTTTATAGCAGTCACGATCCGTATAAGAAGACAACAAAACAATAAGAAAACAACAAAACAATAAGAAATGGCGCGAATCTCCGTTAGTCCGTACCAGGACATCACAACAAAGTCAAACTGAAATAAAGATTTTTACTGTAGGTCTACATTGCTTTTAGTAAATTTGCGTGTTTATAACAGAGGAACCATGAAGAAAATGTGAGTACATCTTGATAAGAAATGCCAGGAAAAACCCAAATATGCCAGAATATGCCAGTTCCTTATCTTATGCCAGTTCAATTACAAATATGCCAGATTTGTGGAATCTGGCATAAAAAATGTCAATATGGCAACCCTGGTTGAATTCGTAGCTCAAAGATATGGGACAGTTGTTCTACCTACAATTTTCTCTACTACTTCTTCCTCGCCTCTCCTCCTTCTTCCTATTCTTTATTCGGAATTCCAAACCCTTGAGATTCACTGCTGCAGTATCCCAGGCATCCATTCAAGCAATTTCCAGTTGGTGGCTCCAATTAAATGTAGGTCTACCTGTATATTATCTCTCCATCGTGTATTACCAGACTACGACTGGTACCCTTAGTTTTGAATTTAAGTTGGCTGCTGAGGATGGGGACAGAGCGCGTATGGGAATGCCCCGCGTGCTGTAATGTCAATTCTGAACTCAACCCCGCTGTGTTTTTGTGGATCGATTGTGGTCTAGCGGCCAGACGCTCGCCTGCAGATCAGAAAGTCGTTGGTTGAAGTCTTTTTTTTCTCCAAAAATGACACTGGCTTCCACGTCGATTTAACCTTAAATGGATACAGGTAAAAACCTGGAGAGTAACGATGGACATTATAATGTTGACCAAAGCACAAACGAGTGCCACTGGTCCGTAAACTATACAATAAATGAATCAAGAATTGACATCATTGTGCTCGGGAATTCCCAAACCAGGCCATAACACAAGCGATAAACACTCGTTGACACAAAGTGCCACCATGCGGATAAAGATCACCCGAGGAGAGGTCTCAAAAACCATTTTCAGCCGTTATGCCATATCTATGCCCCGGCTATATTCAGGGCCCCCGGTAGAAGCCAGAGTGGGGCTTCCAAAAAAAAAAAAAAAAAATTCATTCCACATGGGGACGACTTCATATTTCAAAAAAAAAATAAAAAAAATTAAATACTAGCTAATCTCTGAAAACTTTAAAATATATACATATTTTGAAAATATGAATAATGAGAATATATTTTAGTTAAATTTTTAGTAAAAGAAATAATAAAGAATGATTCTGCAAAATCACAGAAATTCAATAATATAATCCTCTTAGGGGTTTTATTTAAAAAAATTAGAAGAAAAAAAAAAAAAAAAAAAACCGCATGCACATACAAACAAATTTGTTGAGGCTCTTGCTGAATCTGGTGTTCTAATCTGCAGGTTAGTTTGCTTACGCCTAAATCCAGGACTGGCCTCGTGCATTTTCCTTTCTGCCAGTGGTATTGAGCAGGCTTTGTGCAGAGTGGCAAGCATTGCTTCAGTGGTCCCTAGTATTTAGCGTCTTTTTGATATTTTCTTCAGGGAATGCTGGTGTGTTTGGGAAACAAGCAGGCAGAGGATGGCAGCTAGTTCTGCACCACCTGGTGGTGAAGATGTATGCCAAGCTAGCCGTTGTTAGGGCCCTTGAGGAATGAGTGAACAGTGCGTAGGCACAAATAGATCATTACGGTCTGAGGTGAAGGACGCTGTGAGGGATTACCAGGGAATCTGGCCGATGCTCAACACTCAAGGGAAAGGCGAGACGGATATACAACCAGACAGTTATTGGAACTGGAACCCTTTGCTTGCTGCAGAAGATGAGGACACAGCGCTTATGGGAGTGTCCTGAGTGCTGTGATGTTGATTCTTAATTCAACATTTTCATTTTTGCGCTCGTCCTGTGTTAACTCTTTCAGAAGCAAAAACTCACCACATGTTTCTTGGTAGATCCAAAGAGTAAATGATTTTCTTATTGCCTTATATCATAGAAAGTTGTCGCATTAACCCATTTTATTTGATTTAATAGTTAAAACTACTTCTGTCCCATAATGCCCCCCATCCAACACTTTCAGAAGTAAGTATTTAATACTTTTATTCCCTGTATGGGTTCCGGGGCTCTGTTTTGGAGAACTAATAGAACCACTGCTCCCTAACAAGCATGTCATAAGAGGCAACTAATTATGGGTGTTTCCTTCAGAATCAGAGTGCATCTGTCTAAGAGGCTAGGAACCAACAAATTGACCCTGGCTCCCAGGTCAACCTAGCATAAAATACACACATTGCTCTATATGAGGCCTTTTGGGATATTAAGAGGTGAGCTGAACAGAAGCACAGGCAAAAGTCTTCTTCTTCTTAGAGTCCATGCCATGTGACATTGGTAGCCATGTCTATCCACAACCTTCTGTCTTGTGTACTTTCAATCAACTCTGACACAGATGATCTTCCATGTCATGTCGTCAAACTGTCCAGCAAGTGTTCTTTTGGTCTCCCTCGGCCTGCCCTCCTCTTCAACTTTCCTACCGTCACGATGTACTCCAGTTTTCTCCTTCTCACCACATGACCAAAGATTGTAGATTGTCTCTTTCTGATGTGTGCAATCAGTCCTCTTCATAAGCTAGTTTCTTTCATGACATCTTCATTCTCCGCAGCTTCCAAATAAGTTTTCACTCATTTACTAACTGTCAATGTTTCACACCCGTATTTCGATATAGGATTTATATTAGGGCTGTACCGAATAGTGATTTTCGAATAGTGCATAATGTATAAAATATATATATTTTTTTAAACCGCATTCATAATGTCAAATGTACGCTGAACTTTTACTTCACATAAAGTAGCACAGAATAGTCATCTTCTTCTTTAGCATTCTGAGCCCTTGAGGTTTACTGCTACAGATATCACTCGTCTCCATTCATCTCTCTCGCTGACCTTATCTTCACAATTTGTGACACCAGTTGTTTGCAGATCTGGCTAGGCATTATTTCGCGTACTTATTTTTTGTCTGCCTCATGGTCTATGCCCATTTCTCTCTCAGGTGTATACAGTTTTTACTTCTCTGTCATCTGACATTCTTTCAATATGCCCAACCATTTTAGTCTGTTGGCTCTCGTGATGCAAGTGATCAATGGTGATTTAAACAGATTATGTGTTACGTTGTTGCTTCTCACTCTCCATTCCCCGCTGTTAGCATCTTTGATGGGTCCAAAGATTTGTCGTAAGACTGTTTTTGAAAACCTGTAATAAGGCCTCATCTCTTTTATTTCTGCTTCAAGTTTCAGAGCTATATAAAATGACTGGTCTTTTCAACATTTTATATATTTTGATCTTGTTGTTGCGAGACAGACACTTTGACTTTAGCAGATGTTGAAGGGCATAGTATACTTTATTTCTAGATTGTATTCTAGATTGTAATTCTTCTCTCAACATGTTGGAACAGTTGAAGTTTGCACCCAAGTACTTATATGTTTCCGTTTGTTTGATTTTCATATTATCAACTTGGATGTGGCCGGAGTTTATATTTTTTCCATGTCTAGTTAGTATTCGTACAGAATAGTAAACATTTAAAAACATTTTATGTTCTGCATCCTTCAGTCAGTCTGTGGTAACTAAAAACTAGGATTGAAAGAATCCTAAGTATTATAACAAGTAACTAAACTTGGAAATTGTCACTGACAGCTTAGTTAATGCAGGAAAGCTGCATTAGCTTTCAACAAAACCAATCGTTCAATGTTGTCAGCATTAAGGCTGTGTATGCAGAAGCGGGTGTAAGGTAACTACTATTCGTATTCGGCCCGACCGCAACTATTCGGCCGAATACCGAAGTCAATAGGTCCACTATTCGGCCCGAAGCGAATATTCGGTACAGCCCTAATTTATATAGCTTTTAAGGCAGAAATCATTGTAAGATATTGTTTATGCTATTTTTGGACTACTCTAGTTTTCGGAAGGAGTTAACTCTTAATTACGAAATAAGAAACAGAGTTCATATTTAGGAATTTCCTTTGAAGTCGGAGTGCATCTGCCTGAGAGGAAAGGAACCAATAGTCTGCACACAAATAAACAAGATATTTAAAATGATGTGCATGCAACACTCAAGTCTTGGAACAAGGCCGAAGTCCAGAAGTAGACAAGCAGTGCTTGGACTTTCTGCTGGAGTTTACAGCCAGTAAGTTAGTTAGTTGCGTATCCTTTACAGGACGTTGCAGAACCAACCCTAACAGCCCCTGGCTGTTGTGTGGTTTCTCTTGGCAAATTTACGTCCAGTAGTTTGCCATTGCTTACTGGACGGTCGGCTTTCTTGATACCACTGTCGAAACCAACGCAAGGCGCATTGCCCGCAACTGGGATCGAACCCGGCATCCCGGCATTTCGAAGCGAAGCGTTCGCATCGACTTAGCCACAGAGCCGACACAGCCAGTAAACACAGAGAAAAAGAATATTTAGGAAATAAAATTGATATTAAATAAGCAAAAGTCAAATAACAAACACATAAAATGTTATAGGAGTTATGTTTTACAGAATGTATTTATACATTTCATATACCGTAATTTCAATTATATTCATCTGCCATTCAACACATTATCATTATTATGTACCTAAATATGGTGTAGGTCCTTCAGCTCCTTAGCTCCTCAGAAAATGTGTAAAGGGGCCAACCTACACCCTTCCCCCCCCCCCCCCCATGTTTTCTGAGTTGGTGCTCCCTGTACGTGGTGCACCATAGGCCTGACAAAACAAATAAACATACACAGCAATACAATAACAAAGTTTATGAACCAATACATTTAAAGCCAACGTCACTTTTTAAAAAAAATAGTAGTAATTTTATTTACATCTCCAACAAGCATGCATGCAAAGAGCTGCCAAAAGATCATTTTTGTTTTTATGGCTATACTTTGATGTCATAAACTCTAGTACTTGAAAACACCAAAGGCTGCAGTCACACAGAAGAGAGAATCCTGAAAATAGAAATGATGTTGTGTGAGACTGCAGTGCAGTGTGCAAGATGATGTAACATATTACCCTAGTACCCAAGATGTACTTTAATGTACTATATTACCTCAGTGTCAGAGATGATGTAACATATTATTTCAGTGTCAGAGAGGGTGTAACCAAACTATCTTAGTATCAGAGATGATGTAACATATTATTCGGTGTCAGAGATGATGTAACCAAATCACCTCAGTATCAGAGATGATGTTACATATTATTCAGTGTCAGAGATGATGTAGCCAAACAATCTCAGTATCAGAGATGTTGTAACATATTATTCAGTGTCAGAGATGATGTAGCCAAACAATCTCAGTATCAGAGATGATGTAACATATTATTCAGTGTCAGAGAGGATGTAACCAAACCACCTCAGTATCAGAGATGATGTAACATATTATTCAGTGTCAGAGATGATGTAACCAAACTATCTCAGTATCAGAGATGATGTAACATATTATTCAGTATCAGAGATGATGTAACAAATTATTCAGTGTCAGAGATGATGTAGCCAAACCATCTCAGTATCAGAGATGTTGTAACATATTATTCAGTGTCAGAGAGAATGTAACCTATTATTTCAGTGTCAGAGATGATGTATTATATTATTTCAGTGTCAGAGAGGAAGTAACATATTAACTCAGTGTCGGAGGTGATGTAACATATTATTTCAGTGTCAGAGATGATGTAACATTATTTCAGTGTCAGAGATGATGTAACATATTATTTCAGTGTCAGAGAGGAAGTAACATATTAACTCAGTGTCAGGGATGATGTAACACTATTTCAGTGTCACAGATGATGTAACATATCATTTCAGTGTCAGAGAGGAAGTAACATATTAACTCAGTGTCAGAGGTGATGTAACATATTATTTCAGTGTCAGAGATGATGTAACATTTTATTTCAGTGTCAGAGATGATGTAACATATTATTTCAGTGTCAGATGATGTAACATATTATTTCAGTGTCAGAGAGGAAGTAACATATTAATTCAGTGTCGGAGGTGAAGTAACATATTATTTCAGTGTCAGAGAGGAAGATACATATTAACTCAGTGTCGGAGGTGATGTAACATTATTTCAGTGTCAGAGATGATGTAACATATTATTTCAGTGTCAGAGAGGAAGTAACATATTAACTCAGTGTCAGAGGTGATGCAACATATTATTTCAGTGTCAGAGATAATGTAACATATTATTTTAGTGTCAGAGATGATGTAACATATTATTTCAGTGTCAGAGATGATTAAACATATTATTTCAGTCTCAGAGAGGAAGTAACATATTAATTCAGTGTCGGAGGTGAAGTAACATATTATTTCAGTGTCAGAGAGGAAGATACATATTAACTCAGTGTCGGAGGTGATGTAACATTATTTCAGTGTCAGAGATGATGTAACATATTATTTCAGTGTCAGAGAGGAAGTAACATATTAACTCAGTGTCAGAGGTGATGCAACATATTATTTCAGTGTCAGAGATAATGTAACATATTATTTTAGTGTCAGAGATGATGTAACATATTATTTCAGTGTCAGAGATGATTAAACATATTATTTCAGTCTCAGAGAGGAAGTAACATATTAACTCAGTGTCAGAGATGATGTAACATTTTATTTCAGTGTCAGAGATGATGTAACATATTATTTCAGTGTCAGAGATGATGTAACATATTATTTCAGTGTCAGTGATGATGTAACATTTTATTTCAGTGTCAGAGAGGAAGTAACAAATTAACTCAGTGTCAGAGGTGATGCAACATATTATTTCAGTGTCAGAGATGATGTAACATATTATTTCAGTGTCAGAGATATTTAAACATATTATTTCAGTCTCAGAGAGGAAGTAACATATTAACTCAGTGTCAGAGATGATGTAACATATTATTTCAGTGTCAGAGAGGAAGTAACATATTAACTCAGTGTCAGAGGTGATGTTACATATTAACTCAGTGGGCTCTACTGGCAAATCCGGACGAAGAATAAACAGCCTTGGACGACTTAGTCAGAGTTCTCTCCCGTGTCCGCACTCCAAACAGTGATCGGAAAAGCCACAACGAAACAAAGAAGACAGTCATGTCGACATCAGGGCTGCCAATGCTTGGTTGTTTCCCCCAGATCTGGGGTTTTTTTCGACGCTGCAGGACAATTCTGGGTGTTTTTTTTTTTTTGGGTGTGTTTTGTTTGTTGGTGTTTGCCGATTTGTATGCTTTAATGATCGATAAATTTGCGTGGTTAGGGGGGTAGGGGTTAGGGTTAGGGAGTAGGATTAGGATTAGGGTTAGCGGTAGGGTTAGGATTAGCGTTAGATTTGACAATTTTGACGCCGGAGTTCCCTATAATCGCGCACAGTCCCATACACACACACAAACAATCGAGGGCCTCTGGATGCTGGTCACACGCACAATTCGCCAACGATTGGGGGCACCAGCCGCACGCTATTGGCGTCATATTTGGCAGAGTTTCAGTGGCGCCACTCCCACAAACATCATATTGTCGGCCAGTATTTCGAAATCCTACGTCAAAATTTTCACATCCAACCCTAACCCTAACCCTAACCCCACCCCTACCCCTAACCCTAACCCTACCCCTAACCCTAACCCTACCCCTAACCCTAACCCTACCCCTAACCCTAACCCTACCCCTAACTCTAATCCAACAACCGCATTATGATGATTACACAACCATTCACAATGCCTCACGCAACCGTACGCAACTGTGCACGCAACCATATGATGATGTCACGATGTCTCACGCAACCGTACGCAGCCCTACACGCAACCGCAGGATGATAGGTAAGTGTGTCGTTTGTTTCGTTTGTTTTCCGATCACTGTTTGGAGTGCGGCGACGGGAGATAACTCTGACTAAGTCGTCCAAGTCTGTTTATTCTTCGTCCGGATTTGCCAGTAGAGCCACTCAGTGTCAGAAATCATGAAACATATTACCTCAGTTTCGGAGATAGTGAAACATATTACATCAGTGTCAGAGATGATGTGACACACACCTTATTACAGTTGATGCAATACATTACCTTTTTGTCAAAGATGATGTCACCTCAGTGTAAAAAAATACAAAACACCTACCTCTTGTGAGAAATGATGCATCACATTATCTTAGTGTCAAAGATGATGAAACCAACAATTTCACTTTCAAAGATGGTATAACTCATTACTTCAATGTCAAAGATGATGCATCATATACGATGCAACATATAAATATAGTATCCAGCATGATGAAATACATTACCTCAGTGTCAAAGAGAGATAAACAGGCAGAGAGAGAAAAGAAAATATGCTAATGGTTTTGTCAAAAGTACAAATATCCTGATGGTCTTGTCAAACAGGATGGTAAACATAAAAAAAGTGTATCAAGAGAATAAAACTACCAGCCTGAGATCTCTAAAGCATGTGATTACAGCAACATTCCAAGGGACCTAATCCTACTGACTGAACTACCAGATACATTTCAAACAAATGGTAGCCAAAAATATTCATTCATATTCCGTTTTTCAGGGCCTTAGTTTCTGTTCCTGAGTTTTCACCAGTCTGATGGTCCACTTTGAGGTCTGTCTTCATTGTAGTGAAGTAAATTTGCTCCTTCAGGAACTTTTCTGTTAAAAGACAATCCTCTTTAATGACCATGTCAGTCAAATTAAACTTGGATAGGAACCACCAAACCAAAACATGCTACAGTTGGCAAGCTATACTCTTAGTTTCAGCTTTATAGCAAACGGGTCACCCCATAGTTGCTCCGCTCCTGTGCCAACGAAAAACACATGTAGCTCACAGTGTCACGCCATGCACTCAACTCAGAAGCTGGGCGACGAAACTATATCCTTCCAGTCTACAAATGGAGCAAAAATGCAACAGCCACCGTCTGGCAGAAAAAAAAAAAGGTGGCCATGCCTAGTGTCCATTTTGACCTGAAGCATTATATGAGGGTTAATAAACGGTCACCCCAGCAGTACCCTCATTATTAGCTGGGGAAGGGACTTGGGACATTACATCCACCAGCAGGCCTCGCCCCTACAACGACCTGCCTGCCTTTGTTAACGACTGTTCACCCAACAGCCATGCAGTTCTTTGGCACGAAGAAGACACCTTGAACTTGAGTTTCGGACTGCCGACTCCCTACAAGATGTTATTTTATGTTTTGTTATCACACTTGATGTCACTGCACATTGGGCATACCCATGCGTGCTCAGTTCTCCGAAGCAGCAGCCACTCCAAAGTACTTCTACTAATTGTCCCCATGAGAAGCTGGTTATATCGTCTCCTTTCTCGGCCCCGAAGACGGCAAAGACGTGCATCACCATGCTTAACTCCCATGTCACGCAATCGTGTTAGTGTCAGGGATTCCTCATTCTCCACTAGCCCAGTTTGTACAGCTATTTTGATCAATATCATCAGGCAACTTGGGTTCCAAACAGGGCATTTTTTTCTATTCAAAAGGTGCCAGCACTCATCACCATGTGTCTGGTAGGGTGCCAGTGCTCATTACAAAGTATCTATTACACTAGCACTGAAAAACTGATGACTTAAAAAACAAAAACGCTGCTGGTACTGCATACTGTTGCAGACCACCAGGAAAACTTTCTACACTTGATTTATCATCACCATGTACCCTGCAAGGTGGCACAGGTATTCATATGATTCTCCAAATCAGTTCTACTGATCAGTTCTAAGTCAATCCAGCATTATTTCTCTATGTCTACCTCAGCCTCTTCTACAGCTGATCTTTCCCATCCCCCATTTTCACAGTATTCTCCAAAGCACTTATTTTCATCAGATTTCCATCTATTGTCTTTCTCTGCTTAATGCTGTTAGGTGTCACAGGCTTGGCTAATGACTGGTTTCCGGGATAGTGCACGCGTGTTAGCTTGCTGCATGGTGATATTGTTGAGTTTCAGCAAGTTGTTAACTCCATCAATCCATATTCTTCTTTGCCTTCCTCTGCTCTTGATGTTTTTTTTCTCAAGTTGTAATCAGAAAAGAATCAAAAACTGTGTCTCTTTTTAACAGTTGTAAATAATGTTCTTATTTCATTAGCCACCCCCACCACGTAATCACTCAAGTCTGAATCCTCATCAAGGCAGATATTTTTGTTTAAAAACTGACCTTGGTTCCAAGTTCGACCAAGTCTAAAACGTGCACTAAATAATGTCATGGAAGGTAAAGCCTCAATCACCCACCAAGTGCCGATTGGTCTATACCAGTGTTTCCCAAATTTTCTTAGTTGCAGCGCTTTTTTTCAATTACAATTTTTCCACAGCGCCCTAACCGAAGTAAAAGTATGACTTTTCGTATGTAAGAGATAAAAAAAAACAACCTGTGTATCTTTGAATATTTTGCGGCGCCCCTGTGAAGAAGTCGTGGCTCCCCAGTTTGGGAATCACTGTCTATACAAATATGAGCATCATCTGCGTGATGCACTACTGGTGTGAAATGGGTTCTTTACATTGCAAAGTTACCCAAGCTGAGTAGGATATATATAATATTTGACTCATAAAACAAATCGCCACAGACTCTAATCTGCTCTTAATGTCTTCATTCACATTCCAAGATTCACTGCCCTCAAGCAGAACAAGCTTGTAGATAGTTGGCTAAATACTTACATTCAGGCGTTTATTCTCAAAAAAAGGATGCCAGTACTCACCACAATGTGTCCTAAAAAGGTACTGGTACTCATTACAAAGTTTTTTATTACAGTACCACTGAAAAAAATCATTCCATTTAAAAAAAAGGTGATGGTGATGTGTACAGCTGCATACTGCTAGAAAACAGCTTTGCTTACATTTATAAAAATATCTTGTGCATAATTATCTGTATCAGAGTCCCAGAAACATCTACAAGCCATCCTGGAAAAAAAATAAACCAACAGAACAAGAGAATAAATCAAGTACAGCAGACACAGCTTAAAGAGGACAACAATGGATGTTTCAACAAAAATATTCTTAGAGATATCCAAACTGGCAAATTCTAACTAGAATGGGTTAGTAGCATCCAGAAGTTCCCCCCTCTCCCCCTTTAAGAAAATATCTTGGCTGTATACACCAGGATATGAAACAGTGAAAGGAAATGAAAGAGCCAACAGACTGGCCATGTCTGTGATAGTAGAGGAAGAAGTATAATCAGGGTTGAATGTTCCACAATCTAAAGATCATGAACCGCCTGTTATTTTTCTTCTGCCTTCTATCCCCCCCCCCCCCCCCCCAATGGACTGCCCAGCTAGCTAGCTCAGTTGGTTAAACCTGACTGTGATGCGACCAGGTGACGAACTCCTTGTGGTCTGGGTTCACGCCGGGGGTAGGCAGAAAAGCCAAATTTCTCCCAGATTTATGGTATCTATCATGGAATCAAGGATAAAGGGTTGTGATATCCATAGTACCGAGCCAAAAGAGTTAACAACTCATGGTTTCTGGATATAAAAAATTTTTTTTAATCCCTCAATGGAGCACAGGCTTTCAATCAACTTACACCAAGTTGTCCTATTATTTGCCTATTGTCTGCAGCTCTCCCCATGTCTTCCACATTTTTTTAACTTTACTCTTTAGCTCTCTTCTCTGTGTGTTTTTTAGACTTCCTTTATTTCTATGCCTCTGTGGGTTCCAATGCAAAGACATTCTAGTTATTTTGTTCTCAGGTTTTCTCCAGGTGTGTCCTATCCAACGTCAGCATCCGTTCTTCAGCCTTTGGTCCACTAGGACTTGTTTAGTTCTCTCCCAATGCTCTATATTAATGATTCTATCATACCATTTTCCCTATAATCTACATGTGGTAAGATTGATGCACCGGGGAGTGACGAGAGGTTCTGGCAGATGCTCGAAGCTCAGAGGAAAGGCAAGATGGACGTTTAATCAAAATGCTACTGGCACCATTAGTATCGGAACTCTTCGCTGGCTGCTAAAGATGGGGACGGAGCGCTTATGGGAATGCCCCGAGTGCTGTGATGTCGGTTCTTGAATCAAATCAATCAATCAATATTCTACATAGGCACCAATTAATGAAAGCTAGTAGTTTATTAGTAATTGCTTAAGTTGTTATCCATGTTTCCGCTCCATACAAAAGTACTGATTTGACATTAGAATTTAACATTTTAAGTTTAGCATTAGTTATAATTTCTTTTGTCCTCTACAAATTCCCTAGTGCTAGGAAAGCTCCTCTTGCCTTTGGTATTTACTGGAAATAAGGATTAAACAAGCACATGCATGCAGAAACCAGTTGTGGTGCGAAGAAAGAAGATATGCCAGTCAACTTCTACTGGGTACAATGAGAATGAGACTGAGCTGGGTGCTGCATCGGAGGATAGAGCACGAATGGGTTGGACCAATGTGCTAGGATGTCGATATGGATAATAAATTATCTTTCAACTAGCTGCTGTCTCCACAATGAAAGCTGGCTGCAGGAGATACCCAATACTCTAGCTCTAGCTGCAGAGTCTCTCAGACTGCTATTAATCTTTCTTATATTATCTTTCTACTCTGAGAGTATGTTGAGAAAGGTGACGACAGGCATGCTCTGTGGTGCAGAGTGGCATGCATTGCTTCAGAGGTCCCAGGTAGTTAGCGTCCCTTGGATATTTTTTCTAGGTTACACTGGTGTGTTTGGAATTGAGCAGGAAGATAGACTGGCCAGTTCTCCACCACTAAGTAGTGAACTGATATATGACAAACTAGATGTTGTGAGGGCTCTTTAGGAGTGGGTGAACAGTGCCGAGGCACAAACAGATCATTAAGGTCTGAGGAGAATGGAGCTGCAAGGATTAACCAGAAGATCTGGCCGACGCTCAACACTCAAGGGAAAGGTGAGATGGATGTACAATCAGACAGTTACTGGTACCATCGGAACTGGAACTCTTCGCTTGCAGCTGAAGATGCGGACGGAGCGCTGCTGAGAGTGTCCTGAGTACTATGATGTCGATTCTTAATTCAACATTCTTTCTACTTGTATTGCCGTATTGTATCAGTCTCTTCTTCTTCTGCATTTCTATCCTCCAATGGAGCATAGGCCCTCAACCAACTCACGCCAAGTCGTTCTATCCTTCGCCATTACATGGAGCTCTCCCCATGTCCTCCCAATCTTTCTAACCTCATTCTCCAGCTCTCTTCTCCATGTGTTTTTTGGCCTTCCTTTATTCCTATGCCCCTGTGGGTTCCAATGCTGTTCTCCTGTTTTCTCAGTGTGTGCCCTATCCAACGCCAGCGTCTTTTCCTCACCTCCTGATCCACTGGAGCCTGTTTAGTTCTCTCCCAAAGTTCTACATTAGTTATTCTATCATACCATTTTATTCCCTCTATTCTGCGCAGGAACCAGTTAATGAATGTCTGTAATTTATTAGTAATTGCCTATGTTGTTCTCCATGTTTCCGCCCCATACAATAGTACTGATTTGACATTAGAATTAAAAATTTTTAGTTTAGTATTTCTTTTAATTTCTTTTGACCTCCACAAATTCCCTAGTGGTATGAAAGCCCCTCTTGCCTTTTGTATTCTTATTTTAATATCTCTATCAGTTCCTCCATCTTTATCTACATTACTGCCTAAATAGGTGTACGACTCCACGTCTTGGAGTGGGGTGCCATTAAGAGAAACCACATTACTATTTGCCTAATTTATTCTCATTATCTTTGTCTTTCCTTTATGGATTTTCAGACCAAGCTGCTGTGATCTCGCATTAAGTATATTTAATTTATCTTGTATCTGATTCCGTGAATGGGACAGAAGGGCAATATCATCAGCGAAGTCTAGAACATCAAGCTGTTTTGTAGGGGTCCACTGAATTCCATTCTTGGTGTTAGCAGTTACTGTTTTCATAGTCCAGTCTATAGCCAGTAAAAATAGGAGAGGCGACAAAAGACATCCCTGTCGCACACCTGTTTTTATTTCAAATGCATCTGTTAGCTTTCCCTCATGAAGAACTCGACATTTCATGTCTTTATATGTTGCCTTTACTAAGTTGATAATTTTCTGTGGGATTCCATAGTGCCCCATCAATTTCTAGAGAGATTCCCTATAAATGCTGTCAAATGCTTTTTCATAGTCCATAAATCCAATGTAAAGTGGTGAGTTCAGTTCAGTTGCTTTGCTCTATTATAATATGTAATGTGGCTATCTGATCAGTACAGGATCTGTTTGACCGAAAACCTTAGCAAATCTCTTAGCATTTTATCAATAGCATCTTTTAATCTTTCCAAAATAATTCTACTTAATATTTTTCCAGGAACTGACAGCAACATAATTCCTCTATAGTTTTCACACTCCTGTAGATCACCTTTTTTGGGCAGTTTCACAAGATATCCTTCTCTCCAGTCTGCTGGTATTTCTTCGGTCTCCCAGACTTTACTGAATAATCTATGTAGCAATTCTGTTGATGTGTTTTTGTTGGTCCTGATGGCTTCAGCTGGGATACCATCTGGGCCTGACGCCTTTCCTTCCTTAAGAAGATTTATTGCTTTTCTAATTTCCTCTTTCGATGGTATCTCACAGTTGATATCCAGTTCCATTTCTAAAGGCTGGATATCTGGGGGAACCTCTGGGCCTGGTCTATTTAGAAGCATTTCAAAATATTCAACCCATCTGTCCATTTGATCTTTAGTGTTAGTAAGTACCTTTCCTTGACTATTTTTGATTGATCCAGTTGACTGACTATACTTACCTACTAATTTTCTTGTGTTACTGTAAAGTTCTCTGAGGTCCTTTTGCTGCTGCTGTCTCCGCTTCTTGTGCTAGATCATTTAGATATTTCACTTTATCTGCCCTTATATGCCTCCTAATTCCTTGTTGGCTTCTGTGTAATTCTCCTGAGCTCTAGCTTTAGCAGCTCTATCTAGTTTTGCTATTGTTTAATTCTACCTTTTTACTTTTCCTATCTTCAATCAGTTTAATGGTTTCTGGTGTTATCCATGCTTTATGTTTCCTTTCTTTCTTGCCAAGAACTTCTACGCAAGATTCATTCCAGATTCCTTTGATCTGATCCCAGCAGACTTCTGTGTTGACATCTTCAGCTAACTGCTGCAACACCTGGTACTTATTAGAGACCGTAACTGAGAACTATTCCTTAATTTCTTTATCTCTGAGAAAGCCTACATTATATTGGTTTCTATGATTATAAGATGTTATATATCTTTTTAGTTTCAACTTGATTTTACTTATCACCAGGAAATGGTCAGTAAATACATCGGCACCTCTGAAAGCCCTAACATCGTAAAGGGATGATCTAAACTTTTTGTTAATACATATGTGGTCAATTTGAATAGTTGTCTTATGGTCTGGTGATTCCCATGTTGCCTTGTGTATTCTTTTATGGAGAAAAATACTTCCACCAATAACATACTGGTTACCTGCACAAAAATTTGTGAACAATTCTCCATTTTCATTCATTACTCCTAGACCATGTCTACCCATAATTTCTTCATAACTTGTGTTGTCTGATCCTATCTTAGCATTCAAGTCACCCATCAAAATTTTTAAGTTACCCTTTCTTTCATTATTTATAATATTTTGAAGCTGCATGTAAAATTCTTCCTTAACAGATGCATCTTTATCATTTGTTGGTGCATAACATTGTATTACCGACATGTTCACCTTCTGTTTTACTGTTCTATCAGTCTCTAGCTCACTCAATTTAACTTTTCCCTCCATACTCGGTATTTAACAGACTGATATTATTTTCACTTTTACCTTCTTTCTTTAAAAAAATGAAAAATTCATTAAGAACATCTTTTAGTTTTATCAGAACTGCTGCATATGTTAATTGTTTTTTTGTTCTTATGATATATGAACGAAAAACTGGGTCGTGACCCCTTGAGAATTCTCAAAAGAAATATGTTTAAATACAATTTTACACAGGTCGCTAAAACATTTTTAAAAAAATGAGTATACATGCATTTGTACAATTTACTTCAGAAATATATAAAGATATATAAACAGAGTAATCGATAAACATGAGAAAAGAGCAGCCTTAAAAGGAACACATGCCCTCGGGCATTAAATATATGTATTAGGCAACTTATGTCATGACTCTATGACTTCAATCACTGACACATAAGAAAATTTGACACCATCTTGGCTTTAAAAAAAACAACTTTGCTTTGAATTACCTCACACCCCAAAATGTTATTTTTAGGTAATATATTCACACCCTGACCTCATAAATGTGTGTGCAGGCATGAACACAGCTAAGATTAATTGACTCCTTTATTTCTGTCAGCTTCTCTGTTTTCTTCTTCTCAGTCTCTTCAGAACATATGTAACTGACTGTTTTTTTGTTTCCATAAAATAAGACCTACTCTTCTGTATACATACATCTCCCTATCTGCACATTTGTGACACAATTAATTTTATAAAACCTCTACAACTCTCAAATAATGGCTGCCTCATAATTTTCATAACTTTCTGGACAAATGTTGAATGCTGAATTAGGAATCACAGCACTCGGGACACTCCCATAAGTGCTTTATCCCCATCTACAGCAGCAAGCGAAGCGTTTCGATTCCAATGGCACCAGTAACCGTCTGCTCCTTCCCCTGAGTGTTGAGCGTCGGCCAAATTCACTGGTAACTCCTCGCAGCGCCATTCTCCTCAGACCGTAATGATCTATCTGCGCCTCCTCACTGTTCACTCGTTCCCTAAGGGCCCTCACAACATCCAGCTTGTCATACATCAATTCATCACCAAGAGGTGCAGAGCCGGCCAGTCTATCTGCCTGCTCAGTTCAAAACACACCGACATGACCTGGATAAAAATATCCAAAGGATACTAACTACACAGGACATCCTGAAGTGATGCTTGCCACTCTGCATGAAGCATGCCTGTCTTCACCTTTCTCAACATACTCTGTGAGTCAGTTACAATCACAGCATGTGTGTACAGCTGATTCTCAAGCCAGCGGACATTTCTGGAAATTGTCTAGTAAGAGATGTAGTGAAAAAAAAAAAAAGAACTAGTCACTCTACCTCAATATGCTGTTTCATCATCATGCAGCAGGTCCTCTGCAGAACATTGCTCTCCTCACCGTCTGCATGAAAGAAACTGTCTATCAGCTCTCCTACCTAATGCACTTTCCTACCCAGGGTGTTACTGATATCCTATGCTCATCTTTGTGCTGGTCAGTCCCTATCCCTCTTTCCTGGTACTAAAACTTCTGCTTTATTTTTTCCACATCAACTGTGGTGCTATATAAAGCCAAAATATTTCAGTTACTGATGACATGATGCTGTTTACCAGCCAATTTCCTTTGACGTTCAGATCATTTAGGAAGCCAGTACGAGTATGCTGTTTACCATGTCCAAATAAAATTCTTGTATTTCACACCCCTGTGTCTAATGTGGTGCTTCTTCCCCCCCCCCCCCCCCTCCCATTTCTGCTATGTTCAATTGGACATATAGTGCTAGGCTTATATTTTTTAAAGACCAGTTGGCACTAGAACGGTGATTTTGGCCAGCATCATTCCACTCAACTTTATTTTCCAGGAAAATGGATAAGAGCCCAGATACTGCAGCCTAGATGTAAACCACAACACAATGTGCGAACTACTCTGTTAAGGGTAAATGCAGAAAAGAGTAAGAAAAAGAAGAAGAAGAAGAGGAGAAGGAGTAGGAAGAAGAAGAAGAAAATGAAAAGGGAGATGAAGAAGAAAAGGAAGAAGAACCAAAAAAGATCATTTATTAACTCACTTGACACCCTCTCCTTTCTGCTCTCCTATAACAGCCTGGACCACAAATTTGTACCTATCATAACCCATTTCTGGAAACAAACAAAAAATTACATGTTATAACTTGTGGATAAAATGTGCAACATGTATTATCACACTACCAAAAAATCAATAAAAGCACTGAATTCATTCAGTGCCATCTCCACAATTATGGTTAGCCACAATGAAGGAATCAATCAATCAAGAAGTGACATCTCTACACCTAGGACATGATTGAAGGAGTAAATGTTAGGTAGTCTCATGGCACAAATGCCAAAGGCAAAAAATTAACACAAAACTGGATGAACTCAAGAGGACTGAAGAAATCAGAGTAATGTCTGGACAACCACTAGTAACAACAGTTATAAGACAAAGACAATGACACTGTACTGGACACACTCTGAGAAGAGACAGGGAATTACCAAGCAGGCACTGAAATGGGAAAGTGAGATACTAAGAAACGAGGACATCCAAAAGTAATCCTAAAGTAAACATTGACGAGAGAAGCCAATGGCGCTAGACTGAATTCAGTCCAAAATTCTGAAGTGATTGCACAGATGGAATGTAATGGAGAAACAGCCTGCGGGCCAAATGTGACAAATAAGGTGCAACAGGACAATAAATAAGTAAATATAGGCTGGGTCGACCTGAAAACCCAAGTCTTTATTTTTAAATTGGTCCTGTCTGGAATCTCACCCCCAATAACTTCTGGGCAGTGTTTATTTAGGGATCCAATGGACCATTTGTTATGGGGTAAGATGTGTTGCTAATGTAGAGCTTTGGGAGAGTTCCAGTGAACCAACAGGTGAAGAAAAGATGCTGGCATTGGATAGGTAACACTTTTAGAAAACCTGAGAAAAACATAACTAGAATGTCTTCGCACTGAAACCCATAAGGGCATAGGAATAAAAGAAGACCAAAAGGCACATGGAGAAGGGAGCTAGAAAGTGAAGTTAAAAATGTCACGGAGTGAAGCAACTAAACCCTACACAGTAGACTAGTCGTGATGTTGACGCCCCTAGCGAGCAGGTCACATTTCAAATTTAAACCCGTCCGGTGGGTATATAGTCCCTCATATCGATATATACCTCTATCTGGTGGAATAGATATTTCTATACCCTCTAGTTGTTTTGAAAAATCTACATTTTCAAACTTGCAACTGTGGGATAGATATTTTCTGGAATAATATTCTGAATTCCTGGAAACCATTTTACTCCTTGGCACACTAATACAGGACTTTTTTTTCTAGAGACACCAAGCGAGATCAGGCGGGGTCATTCTTTGCCTGACTTCTTAGGTGTGCAGAAGCATTTCACTTCTCTGATTAAATCTTGGCGCATTCAAAATACCAGTTTAATCTTTGAAGGATTCCTAAGATTGGGTAAGTTGATTATAGTTTACGAGTACCATGATATATATCTCTATAAAGTTAGCCGATGCTGCAGGGAGGAAAGATTCAGCTGTGTGACCGCACAGAGCTAGGCCGTTCTTGGTGTCCAGACACTCAAGCCCCTGAAATCAAACCTTTCCCTTCGCAAGCTGATAGTTTGTGCCTTACTTGACCCAATACCATTATAAATATATTAAACTTAGCAAGTTCATTATTCTGTAACGAACCGACCGAGTTTGAGTTGATAAGCGGACCTATTTAACTGGGTCACACTTCAGCCTACAAGACGCTGTGACGTCAGAGGTTAATTTTAGCAGACACAACAAAACAGTGTGTGCGATGAGCAGACTGGGGATGGTATAAAATATATATTTGAGAGAGAGATGGGATGTATATCTACAAGTGCAGGGGTGGGCGAGGAGAGTTGATGTTCTATGTTTGATAGAGTCTATCTGTCTCCACTCAGGTACTCGTCTCCTGTCCCTGTTACTGACTGACAGGCAGAGATGATATTTGGAGACTTATACTGTCTCATTATCCTGAGAGCTGTCCTATGAATGATTACTAATGTGGATGTTAATAAACTGAGCTTGACATGTAACTTCTGAGATGACTGCTAATTCTGAGTTCCTTCTTGATACAGGATGATATCTCCTTGGAGGCCAGGCAGTGAATCGGCGGTCCACAAAACCACCAACAGGGAAGTCACCCATGTCTAAGCCAGTGGTGGGCATCAGATTGTAAACCAAACTTTTGTCAGCCATTAAATGAAATCCTACAGTTGATCTACAGACAACATTATGGGTGTTGTACCTTCACCATCATTTATCCGGAAGCTTGTTTGTGCCTCAAGTGATTGACTTGATATCCGAGATCCTCTCCAGGAGCTTGGGTGTATTTCCAGTGTTCGAGTGTCTAGTGTGGGACTGTCTTCAACGTAACCACAGAGTGACTGAACATCCAGCAAGTTCAAGAAACCAGGGATTCAGATAAGTGTGGTCAATCGTTGGTTTATTGCCAGGCTTCACTATTATTCGTCCACATGATCAAAATGATGATCTAGGCGGACTTTTGGGGAATCTCTTACACAATCAGTCAGATCTGTTTTGAAGTTTTGGTCCTACATATCACTCTGGGTTCTTGAAGTTCTTTGCTGATTCTTATATAATGTATGTGTTGCATTTATTACATGTTCAGAAAATTTCATTATTGACTTGAGTATTCATCATTCACTGTTCAAACTGGCTAGCTTTTCTGTTTGTGTGATTAGTAAGTGTAATCTGTGTTAACATGGCCATGATAGTACACTATCATAGCCTGGGGGCTATCCTTTTATAGTAGTGGGGGTGTCCAGCCAAGTTGTCCCTAGGATTATTAGATATTCTGTAGTGCCAGAACTTGAGTTGCCCTACTCCTGAAATAAGTTGAGCGTATATTGGCCACGGGATATCCCTTAGACCAATTCGAGCCAACGCCTCAACATTATTTTATTTCAGAGTGCTGTTGGTTTTTAAGGAGAAATCCTTAAATCAGGCATGCGACACGAGCGGTATGTGACAAAAAAGATGGTGAGGACATGGGAAGAACTGCATGCAATAGCAAAGGATAGAACGACTTGGCTTGAGTTGGTTTCCTAAACTCCTTAGTTTTGGGCGAATTAAAATAAACAAAATTTTAGAAACAGGAAATACAATAGCGACTCGTGATGTTTGCCTCAGAGAGCCATGCTGAAGAAATAAAATGAACAGAGAGCAAGGGAAAGACCACACAAGAGATGGAGCGACATCATCAGGAGCAACCTAACAAAATTAACACCAACTTGTACAATGCACTGGAAAAGCACACAAATGATCTAACACCACACTGAGGTAAATGGTGGAAGAGATGAAGAGGAAAAAATAAAATAAAGTACTTCCCTCGAAGTCGGAGTACATCTGCCGGAGAGGCAGGGAACGAGGACTGCAAACAAATAAGCCAGTAAAACGGATGTACACGCAAAACTCAAGTCAAGGTAAAAGCCAAAAGTCCATTTGGACGAACAACCGCGACTTATCGCCGGAATTCACAGCCGGTGAACAAGAAGAAGAAGAAGAAGAAAAAATAAAGTACCGGTTGTTTTTCTGAACTTTGATTCTGTTCCAGGTCTTCAGTTTTGCATGGACATTTCAGTTACATGTGTCTTATTTGTGTGCAGATTATTGTTTCTTCATCTCTAAGGCATATGCACTCTGACTTACAAGAAAATATTTAAGCTATCAATCTTGGCCAGGCTGGGAACCTGTTTCTCGGATGACCACGAAGAGATGTAGATATGAGCCCTCGTTTTGGTGCACCACAACCACACATGGTTCAGCAGTTCTGCTTCTTATAAGATTACCCAACTCCCAGTATGGGTTCCAGGGCCCCGTTGTGGGGCAAACAAGAACATACCTTCTGCTCATCCAACAAGCATGTTGTCGGAGTCTATTAATTGGTAGCTTCCTTTAAAGTCACAGTGCCTGAGAGGCAAGGAACTAACTAACTGCATACAGATGAGTCAGATCTTCAAAATGGATGCGCAGGCAAACCTAAGGTTCTGCACCAGGACTAGATTCCAGAAGTGGAAGAACAACCAGAAGCTTCACTAGAGTTTACAGCTGGTGAACATGAAGAAGAAGAAATATTCAGTTCCCCGTGTGGGTTCCGGGGCCCTACTATAGGAAAAACAAGAATAGGCCCACTGCACAGCATGTCGTAAGAGTCGACTAATTGGGAGCTTCCTTCGAAGTCTGAGTGCATCTGCCTGAGAGGCAAGGAACCAACAGTCTGCACACAATTATGTCAGATCTGTCAAACGGATGCACACGCTACACTCAGGTTCTGGAACAGGACTGCAGTACAGAAGTAGACGAACAACCAGAACTTTCCGCCAGAGTTTACAGCCGGTGAACGAGAAGAAAAAGAAGAAATATTTAGTGTTGGTAAAAACCTCAATCAAAGTGTCCTGTCGGTAAGCCGGAACTGACACACAGTCAACAATGATCATCAAAGAACAAAAAAGAAACAACCTTTCAACCTGGACTTGACAGCATCTGAGATTTCTTTGGTCCATACAGTTGTGTCTTCAGGACTGTAGGATTTTCCTTGTAGCTTTTCTGTAAGTACCAGGTGTATGACCTCCTTCACTGCAGCTGGACGAAACCTTGTTGGGAGAAACACGGTCACAACATATATGTTATCCATGAACTGAATCTCCAGAAGTAACTTAAACAATATTTTAAAAAAACTATGAATGAGAGGACCAACCAAAGGTAAAGAAAAAAATTTGCACAAATACAAAGAATATTTTATCCAAAGCCTTTATCCACAAATTTAAAAAAAAAGGAATCATAAACCAATAATAAATGCCTAAAAAAATCACACAGTATTTATAACAGGAAGACAAAAGTATTTGTGATTTCCAAGAAAAGAATAGTGGCTACATTTATAATAAAAGTCATAAGCATTTTTTTAGGACAAGTATAGACATTTAGGTATCTAGGCACATGGATAACATCCAACGGAAAATGTATGACAGAGAACAAGAATATAATAGGACAGGCCTTAACTACATTTTATAAAAAAATAAAAAAGCACATTTTGTGCAATAAATCCATGTCACTGGAAGTTAGGACAAGAATTCTTGCATGCTATATTGAGCCAGTTTCAACATACGGCTGTGAATCCTGGACAATTAATAAACAAGTTGAACAAAACCTTGAGGCCACGAAGATGTGATTTTACAGAAGAATCTTTAGAATTCCTTTAAAAGCTGAGAAGAGCAACCCAGATATTTTGAAAGAGGCGTGGCTCGAAAACAACTTCTCACAAACATCAGGAAGAGAATCATTATTTTTTGGTCGTGTTATGAGATGAGGGAAACTAGAACCTATTGTGACCATTGGAATAATCTGTGGAAAGAAAGACAAAGAAGGACAACACAAGACAAATCGTGACAGGCTTTTGTCATGACATGGAAGGGTGTCAGCACATGAACTGATACACGCAGTTGCTGATCGCAGATTCTGGAGAGGTATGATTGCTCATGTCAGTGGCAAGGCACCTGATGACGATGATGATCCCTAACTGAGGTAGTAAAGCAGTGGCTAGCATGCTGGCCTTTTAGTTTAGGCTTGTAGTCTTAAGGCTGATGAATCATGAATCCTTATCCTATTGAGACCCTTCCCAGCCTAAAATTGGCACAGGACCGAACTTCATGGGAAGGTAAGGTGGTCGGCACAATATTAGATACATCAGTATTATTAACCAAACCAAATTAGACATCTAAAGAATAAAGAAAAGACGTTTCTGAAAGTAGAGATCCACAAATTGAAATTGCAAGATTAAATTAAAATTACTTCTGTGAAAAGTTGGGTCGAATTATATAGGTGTTTTCAGAACCAGTATGCCTTTTGGTAGAAAATACAAAATCGCTTTCGGCAAGTGTTAATCCAACTCCTGGTGCGTTAGATTGCTTTCGTGGATCGTCTACCTCAGCCATTGTTCAGATTTGTTTGTTACTATTTAGATACGGGATGAACACAGAATATCAACATCCGCGATTTTAAGAATAAAATATGGCGTGCTTAGCAACGGAAGTTGTTATTCACCAGACTAATAATAAAAAAATGTTGCAGAAGCAACGAAAAAAAAAGATGTTCTCAGACGCTTGTGAAAGTTAAGGTGACCAACAGCTCAATCGATAGATCACACTTTGTTGTTGTTAAAAACTCCCCAATTCGGACTACATATTATTTCCTAAAAGTTTTGCGGGGACCCAATATAACTGTGCTATATGTCTATAACGGTTGAACGAGATTTCTGGCTTTTATACCTGTTTGATTCTCATCCTTGAGATGCTTATCATATAGGCTGCAATCCTAGAGAAAAACAACCCCCCCCCCTCTCTTCCCCCCCCTCTCTTCCCCCCCCCCCAAAAAAAAATTGCTGATTGCCACACTCCTTACTACACAGGACTACAATTGAGCTATACAGATTTCTCTGTTTAACCTCAAAGAAGGTTATACAACTACTGACATAAATGTTACATGTCCCCCATTTTTAATTTCATTTCTCCGGGTGGTTGAAAGGGAATCTATCTACCCGTTTGGCCTGCCTTCCAATTCCACACTGTGTAATCCCAGTGTCAAATCTCCAGTGAGCAGCCGAGAGGGGAAAAAAGGCACACTCTAGCGCTCTTTATTGTATTCTTCTTCTTCTTTGTGTTCACCGGCTGTGAATTCCGGCGAAAAGTCCTGTTTGTTCGAACAATTGGACTTTTGGCCCTTCACTGTAATACTAATAACTAACGATCACCCATCCTCACACTGGACTGCAGGTTACTCTATGTCAGTGGTTCTCAACCTTCTCAACCTGCCACGACCCTTTAATACAGTTCCTCACTTTGAGGTGACCCACAACCATAAGATTATTTTAATTGCTACTTTATAACTTCAGTGAATATATGTTTGCCGATGGCCTTAGTCGACCCTTTGAAAGGGTTGTTCGACCCCTAAAGGGGTTTGACCCACAGACTGAGAACCGTTGCTGTACGTGATCGCAGGGGAACCCCAAAACAGCTGTTAAAGGTTCAACAGCGTTTCTGTGACTCGCACCGGTTTGACCCCCCCCCCCCTTTCCATTTGTTCTTTCTACCTTTGTGTGTTTGTGTGTGTGTGTGTAAAGGTGTTATCCTAAAGACACCAATCACTAGGATTGGTAGGGGGGGGGGGGGGGGCTGTACAGTTATCACCAATAACAATTTCATTACTAAGAAGACACAAACAATAGATTACACATTTTATTGTCCGGCATATTTTGTTTCATATCGTCAGGTGCATACCAGGGTAACAATTGATCAAAATTAAGCTTTCATTTGATTACTCTTGGATATTACACTATCCAGTTTTGGCGTCGTCTCAACAAAGCGATTGCTCATCTGAAAGTGTCACACAGCACGAAGGTCAGTAGCTGTAAGGACAATGCTCCAGAGTAAAAATAAAAAGGGAAAAAAGGGGGTGGGGGTGATTGGACTGATCACCCACCAAATCTGTCTTGAGATAAAATTCGAAATAGTCTTATTTCTCTTGCAGTATCTTGTATTGGGTTATCGTTGCCTTTGTATAGGGTTGCAAGGTTTTAAAAAATACAAAATACAAAACTAATTTCCTGGTGCTATTTTACCCCCTTCCCTTTTTTACACACACACACACACACACATACATACACACACACACACCCACCCCCACCCACCCACCCACACACACACACACACTCACACACACACACACACACAAGAAAAAGCTGAAACATTTTGGTCATATCAAGGGCTATGGCGGACTGGAAAAATAACAGCAGAAGGCTCGGTACCATGAATGTACAGGATGTAAGTGACTCCTTGATTATGAAAGTATACGAGACGTGAGAGCTGGCAAGAGACCAAGTTTCTTTCAGGCAGACCGTGATGAGAGCGATGTTCTGCAAAGAACCTTTTACGTGATTATTGCGATGATTTTACATAGAGGGCCTTCATACTGCACGGACAACTCGTGGTCTCTACCAGATCTTTTTTGCCAGAAAAATAGTACCGGTGCTTACCCCGAATTGCCTTTAAAAAAAATATGTCGGTACTCACAATAAAGTGTCTATTAAGTAGAGCCGAAACAAATCAGGCTTCAAAAGGTTACGGTACCGCACACCCACGTCCGGCTGCATATATATTCTGCATATAAATCTGGAGCTGGCCGTGCGCACACCCTGCGCCAGAAACAAATGTCGTCGTCTCTAAAAATACCAGCTTTGCGCTAGGGATTGGCCTTTTTTCGCCATGGGCTGTGATTCCCGAAACGGGACATCCCGAACAGGTCAGTTCCCCCCCCCCCCCTTTCCCCACCACAAACGCACACCATTTTTTCTTGTCACTTGGTTCTTTGTCGGCTCTGTGGCTAAGTCGATGCGAACGCTTCGTAATGCCGGGGTGCTTGGTTCGATCCCAGCTGCGGGCCATGCGCCTTGCGTTGGTTTCGACAGTGGTATCAGGGGAAAAGGGGGGGGGGACAACCGTCCAGTATTTCAATGGCAAACTACTGGACGTGAATTTGCCTAGAGAAACCATACAATTGCCAAGGGCTGCTGGGGTTGGTTCTGCAACGTGTTGTAAAGGATACGCAACTAACCTTGTTTCTTTACTCGCTCCACAATGGTATTAAAACCAGAACCAATGCCACCTTGAAATAAAAGAATCTAAAAAAAAACTATTTAATCTTATTAGGTGTACTGAAATAAATGTGTCTTCTATCTCGAACTGAATCCTAGATTTGTATGAAACGGGAGAATAAGCGTTGAGTGCCGAATGGAGGCTAGGGTACATCTAAAAAGGGACCGTCCAGGTGAAAACAGAACGTTTGGTCACTCTACACATAACAGAATAGTACACTGTCGCCAGGAAAGACGTTATGTTTGTTTGTTTGAGTATCCAGAAGCCATGAGTTGTTAGCCCTCAGGCTCGGTATTATGGATATCGCAACCTTTCGGCCTTGATTCAGTTGTAAATACCGTAAATCTGGGAGAAATGTGGCTTTTCTGCCTACCCCCGGGAGTGAACCCGGACCACAAGGAGTTCGTCACCCGGTGTCCGCGCAATCAGATTTACCGGCTGATAGGGGTTTCTGGGACCTCTCCACGGGTGATCCACATTCGCATGGTAGCACTTTGTATCACAAGGTGTTAATCGCTTTTGTGATGTTTTGGTGGGGTACAACTACCTATCTACCTTACGTGTTTGGTCAGCTGTCAGATGCAACAGGAAACAACCCCACCCCTCCCCAAATAACCCACAGGTATTAAAGAGCCGAGGAACACCTTGGTTTGCGAACAATAAAAAATTGTCACATTCAACCAGCATCCCTGAAGAAAAAGCTTCTGGTTATAATTGTGACTTGGTTTATCTGCGCTATTTAAAATGGCTTAGCATTGCTCGCCACCAAGTAGCCCTGAAAAAGACCAATGCAGTGTTGAAGCGATCAAAAGACACATACCCAAATACTGCCCTGTCCGACGACAAATTCGTCTTCCTGCCAGCCAATGGGCGATCCGTTTGCCAAGCGTCCTGGAGACCACATTTCTGTCTTTAGATATTTTATCATTTACAAACTTTTGTTCTTGTGATGTACTGTTTAATTCTTCACTGTTTTTTATTACACCTATCTATGCCCAGCATGTTTACTATTGTCATAAGCCTTTTGCAGCGGGTTATATATTCATTATGGGGAGAGAGTCCGTTGGAGTTCATGTTTCATGCAATATTGTAAACAGTTATTTATATTCATTACTAATGTATTTTCTGAATAGTGTCCCCTGTAAAACACACCTGATGTACAACCTGGTGACGTCTGTTGCGTTGACTGTCAGGTGTGTTGCGGAAGTTGGTCGTTTGGGGACGGGACATTCCCAGGCTGACTAACAAGCCATCGACCTATCAGAGTTTGTGTACTTTTGTTTTCTTGCGTGATTTTGTACCGTGATGGATTCATTTCAGTCAGAGTAAACTCCCAGATAGCACTTTCCAACATGACAGGTAAGACAATAGTATTTTTATTTATAATTGTTACGCTATTGTTTACTTCTTGTAAAGGGAAGCATCTACGGATATTTTAATCAAATAATTATTCATTTATTTTTAAGAAGTATTTCATAACTAATAACTTGCTTGTATGGGTGTGGCTAAAAAGAAAAAATCTTGCTAACATATTACTGTGGGAAGGTGAAAGTGGAAATGATTGAATACGTCAGCAACATTTGATTGCGCTTTGAAATGTTGACAACTTGATGGGTTTGATAATAATACCAAAACAGTGATTCATATAAAAGAGGGATTTTCCCGATAACAGTTATGGAACCTGGGTCGAAGCAACTATTAGGGGAATATATAGGCATCTCAAGTTTCTTAAAGACAGAAGTAAATTAAAAAAAAAAATAAAAAAAAGAAGATAAAGGGAATTTAACATTTCAGCACGTTAAAATGTGACCTAATATGTGTTAATAATCTCTGTCACTTCACTTCCTTCTTTTTAATTTCTGCAGACCTTGTTTTGACTTTCACATTCTAAAGAGGCATCTCCTGCTAGCCTTACCTGGGCTCCGTAGATTAATTGCTAGATAGTATTAGTTCGTTAAAGTTAGTTGTGTGTTCTCTTTAGGCTGTCCAAACCAAACCCAGCATTTGTTGGCGGTTGTGTGGTTTTTTTTAGGCACTTTTACATTCAGAAGTTTGCCATCGCTTTCTAAAAAGTACGACACTGACACATGTCAGAGTTAAGGAAGGCGCCCCTATAATAATATTTAATAATATCAGCGAATAAAATCTGTTTGGCTGCAGCCTATGTTTTAAAAGTAGTAACTTAGTATAAAGGTCAAGATATGAAACGCAACTTGGACAGGTGTGAGAAATGAAGCTAAAGATGAAAGTATTCAGCGGGGAATTGACATTATTGACTTCCAGCAATAGACAACTTGTTTTTTTTTTTTAACAGGATACCAGTGGCCTTATATCAGCATGGTTGTTTCTTTGCATATTTTTTAAAAATCTACTTTGTTATGGAAGGTAAACAGAATGCCTTTAAACCTCCCAATTGTATCACTGTCTACCTCTTGCTGCTGCCTTCTTTTTTTAAATCCAGAATGGGGTTTTATAAGAGTACTGTATTTAATGTCCCGATATTATTTCTCCTGTACCTTGTTTATTTATTCCAACAATTTTTTAAAATTCTCATTCTTTTAAAATTTCTGTATTTGTGTTTTCCTAAAATACAACACACTCTTCTGTATATCTATATCTCCAGAGATTCAGTTCCATTTCCTGATTTGTCTATTCATTGTTCAAATTTCTGCATCATACAGCAGGTCTGAGCATTTCTATTTGACAACTGTCCTTTTTAATGTGTTGTTCATCTCTCTCCAAATTTGCAAAGAGCATAAGATGAAAATTAATGCCAACAAAACAGAGGTCATGACCAAAGCTAAAGTATTCAAAACAGTAAATATCCAGCCCATAGAACACCCTCTAAAACAAACCAAGAACTTAAGACACTTAGGAAGCATACTATTATCTGCTGGCAAAACAGAAGATGAGACTGATGACTGATGTAACAGAGCAAACCAACTCATTTGACAAATGGCACCAATAATAAGAAACAAATTTATCTGTAGAAACCAGGAGAGCACTCTGTGACACAGTCTTCTTGCCAACCCTGTGTTATCAATGCCAGATCTGGACAATGACAGAAAAAAAGAGAATAGAAAAATTACAACTGAAATGAGATTCCTGCAAAGGGCTCTTGATATAACAAAAAGAGATGAGATCAGAAATGATGAAATCCAAAGAAAAATAGGGTTAGCAGCAGCTCTGGATTTCATTAGAAGACAACAGGTGAAATGAATTGGCCATATAACGTGGATGTCAGCAGACAGTATACCACAGCAATCAGTGATGTAAAGAACAGGTGGAAAGTGAAGAAAAGGCTGACCATCACTAGGGAGGGAGGCCCTGTGAATCCCTATTTACAGAGCACACAAATGGGCACTTTCCTGTAACTTACACTTCACATTGACACCCGCAAAGTACAGGAGGATAAAGATGAGATGAGATGTTCATCTCTCCAGATGTTAACATCTTTCTCATATTGTTGAATATATGATTGATTGATTTGATCCAAGAACTGACATCACAGCACTCAGTGCATTCCCATAAGTGCTCTGTCCCCATCTTCAGCAGCCAGCTAAGAGTTCCGATACTAATGGTGCCAGTAGCATTCTGACTAAACATCCGTCTTGCCTTTCCTCTGAGCCTCGAGCATCTGCCAGAACCTCTCGTCACTCCCTGCTGCATCAGTCTCACCAGACTGTGGTGATCTGCTCCTCCGAATTGTACACGCTCTCCCAAAAGGCACTAACCACGTCTGCCTTATCATGTATCAGTATTCCACCAAGTTGTGCAGAGCCAGCCAGTCTGTTAGCCTGTTCATTTCCCAACACAACAGCTTAACCCCGGTGAAAAAAATCAAGACAATACTCCTCACCCGTGTCCTCCGCAGCAAAGCATGCCACTCTGCATGAAGCATACCTGTTCTGATCTTCCTCAGCGTGCTTTCTGAATCAAATTTATGGTTGGTCCTTCCAGTTCCTTTGCGAGAAAGAGGGTAGGGGTGTGTTATCTACTTTACCTTTGCCATCAACTGTTATTTTGTGTCCAAGATAGCTGACACTTTTTACTTTTTGTGTTATCTCTCTATGAATTAAATGAGTATTTTTTTGGCATGTCCTTTCCATTAATATTTATTTTAAATAAAAAAAAATTAACATGAATACCTAATCCTTATTGTACACCTCACCTTTTTACTTACTTCTTCAAGTCTTGTAACTCCTGCTCACTTTCTGCTAAGTAACACTATGTCATTAGCCTATCTTCTTCTTCTTCTTCTTCGTGTTCACCAGCTGCAAACTGTGGCAGAAAGTTTTGGTTGTTCACCCAATTCTAGACTTTGGTCTTGTTCCAGAACGTGAAAAGAGCTGCGTTAGCCCAATTAATAGGAGACTCGCTTTCAAATCAAGCTGTGACTCGCTGCGGCCCACGCTGGTGTTCGAAACCAGGCTGTTCAGGGAGCTCACCCAGCCACTAGGAAATGGGTACCAGAGTTAACACTCTGTTGTAAATGGAGAAATGTCGCTGTAGCTACAAAGTTTCGTGTGGGCGGCGACACAGGCGGACAGTTTCTTATCAGCTGTCCACACTAGAGGCAGAGCACTTATTGTTTATAACCATGTGCAATGACGCTGGTTCACATCTCCTGACTTTACCCTTCTTTCCAGAACTTGAATGTTGTATTTGCATCCATTTGATGGATCTTGCTTATTTGTATGCAGATTGTTGGTTTTGTCTCTCAAGCAGATTTACTATGACTTCAAAAGAACCCTTTAATTAGAAGACTCTTACAAGATATTTTCAGGGATGCAGTGGCTTTATTGTGTTTCCCCCATACTGTGGCCCCAAAAATCATATGGTTATGTTGATATTCAATCCAGGCAATCTCCAGTGTATTTAAAAGATACTTTACATCTGGCACAATTAGTATTAGAACTATGCATTGGCTGCTGAAGATGGGGATGGAGCATTTCTGGGAATTCCCCAGTGGCCGTGATGTTGGTTCATAACACTCAAAAATGCTTTGTATGTAATTTGAAAAAAGCTTTGGAAAAGCACACATCGACAGAATTAGCCACACAACCCTGAGTCCTTGGGCAGTAAAAAACCTCTTTGCTTACACTGCAAAAATGGTATATACAGGTAGTTATTGTAGTTTTACTGCTGTGTATTCCCTGTGTGGGTTTTGGCTTCCATTTTTGAGGAAACAAGAACAGATGTACTGCACCCCCTCCCCCAACAAGCATGTCATAAAAGGCTACTAATTAGAGGTTTGTTGAAACAAGGTGTGTTGTCCAAAAAGCGCAGATATCACAGGCTAGATGTAAACCACTACCCCTTTAATTGCAAACACTGAAGAAGTTGCTGTGTATGAATTCATATATATATATATACTTACTTAGTCGCTCCTCTTCTACCTTGTGGTGTAGAGGTTTGCCAGAGAGATCGCCAGACGTCTCTATCAGCAGTTATCTTTCTGGCTTTGTTCTAATACAGTCCTCTGTCAGTTAGCGACTGTCAGATGTTGTCTTCCCAGCGCACCCTAGGTCACCCTGGAGTTATGGTTACCTGGTTATTAACCTCCCATGCCTGCCATAGTGGCCAATTTTCTTCCACTCTGCATTCATGTCCAAACCATCGTAACTGTGACTGGTACACTTGGGTTTGTAAGGACTGGGTATCAAGATCTTGACGTCTTGTCTGACTCCAGACTTTGTCCCTTCTTGTCACTTAGACCACCTTTCTCAGATATCTCATTTCTGAAGCCTGAAGCTGGCTTCTGTGAGCTGTTGTCATTGCCCATGACTCACACCCATAAGTTATATATATATATATATATATATATATATATATATATATATATATATATATATATATATATATATATATATATATATATATATATATACACATATACACTAGCTTGAATTTGTGTGTGTTTTGTATACAGTGCTATGCAGAACCATCATCTTTTTTAAGGCATACTTTTTTTGTGTCACAACTATAATAGATGAGTCAATCATAAACATTTGGTATAGTTACAAATTAAGCAGATGATGGGGAGATGTGGTTTTATAGATGAATGATGAGAATACCCTGGATAGATAACAAGAGTTATACAGATTTTTTGAAAGAAACTTGCCCACAGAGAGAACTGACTGCTGACATCAGAAAGAGACAATCTGCATTCTTTGGTCATGTGATGAGAAGAAGACAACTGGAGTACATCATGGCAGTGGGAAAACTGGAAGAGAGGCAGAGGGAGACCAAGAGAGAAGATGCTAGACAGTTTTATGTCATGGCATGGGAGATCATCTGTGTCGGAGTTAAGAAAGTACATGAGACAGAAGTTTGTGGATATACATGACTACCAACACCAAACAGCGTTTAGTTTAACAAGAAGAAAATAGTTACCTTGTAGTGAGTACTGACACCTTTTTTTAAAGACATCTTATGGTGATTACTGGCATCTTTCTCTCCCGAAAAAGACCTGTATGCTAGGAAACTTAAACCAGCATAGGCTTAATTTGTACAGCTGAGAGCAGAGTACTGCACTGCTTTCTGGCTTAATTTTGAAAGCAGTTTGCAGAGCACTTTGCAGCTGACCAAGCAGTTAGAACCTTGGAATCTCAGTTATGAAATCCAGGTTAGAATCCTGAGTAAAGGGATATAAATTGTATTTCTGTCAAGGACAAAAATAAGAATTCAAGCCTTGCTGACTGGCATGGTCGATCATGCTTCTCCACAATCTGTGATCTTCAGCTGCCTGTGTCAGTTTGTATGTTGTCACCCTTCCATGTCATGACAAAAGGCTATCAAGAATCATCAAATGTTGTCTTCCATTGTCTGTTTTCCCCCACAGATCTCTCTTGGTTTCACAATATGTCCCAATTTTCTCCTTTATCTAACATGACCAAACAGTGATGTCTCTTTCTGATGTTTGTAATAAGTTGCTTCCAATCCTTTGCCTCTCTCAAAACATCTGGGTTGCTTTTTCTGGCTGTCCAAGGAATTCTAAGGATTCTTCTGTAAAACTACATCTCAGAGACAGCAAGGATTTGTTTGACTTGTACTAGTCATGCAGCCCTAAATCATAAATACTGACAGTAAAGGGAAGCTAACATGGTGTAACAGCTAGATGCTTGCTTGTGGATCTGAAGATGTTTGGTTCAGATCTGAACTGAATGGACTTTTAAAACAAAAACAAAAATGACCTTGGCTCCCAGGTCGACCCAGCCCTAAATAAGTACCAAGTAAAATCTTGGAAAGTAAACATGGCTGACATGATGTTTCCCACATCACCCACTGAATGCCAACTGGTATGAAAAGATAGGTCCAGCACTATTTATCCACTATGCTTATAGGCCGTGAAAAAGGTCTTTTTAAAGGCAGCAAAACCAGTTTTTTAAAAACAAAATACAAAGCAGCAGTCAAGAGCTGCAATATCATTGATGTAAGTGTTCTTGCTCCCCAAAACAGGGAATGCATGTTTAGTCCCCACTTGTGGCAGGGTTCTTTTTGTTCAGGGCTTCAACCGGCCATGAAAAATGGGTACTGGTAAATGTTCTGAACTGTTTGAGAATTGTGGGCTAGGAAATTGTGGGGATACAATTATATAGAATCTATGTGTATATGTGTGTGTGTGTCAATCTTTCTGTCTGTTGTAGTTAGTTGTGCACCCTTTTGTCCATGCAGTTTTCCAATCACAGTTTGTATTGTATTTATTACTCCATAGATAAAGGCTTCGGTTGTATTTATGCGCATATTTTCCGCTCCCTCCGTTGGGTTTCCTAGTCACATTGTATGTTGTATTTAGCCCTTGCACAAGATGTTGCGAGGCCTTCCCAACATTTGTTGGTTGTTTGTGGTTTTACTAGGCAGTTTTACAGCTTCTTCTTCTTCTCTCCTTCTTCTTCTTCTTCTTCTTCTCTCCTTCTTCTTCTTCTCCTTCTTCTTCTTCTTCTTCTTCTTCTTCTTCTTCTTCTTCTTCTGCTGCTCTTTCTTCTTCATCTTCTGCTGCTGCTTCTTCTTCTTCTATCTAGCTCGCAAAAGATTGGTTGCCATACTTTGTTGTAGTTTAAAGGTCACCTGTATTATCTGTGTCCCTCGACTTAACACATGCAGTTTCAGCAATTACTTAAGTTGCCTTTATGACATGCTTATTATGGGGTATTCCCATGCCCCCTTATCCACAGTGCCTTACTAAATTGGGCCATGGAGCCCACACAGGAACATCTTACATTTAGTTGTTTGTCACTGCTTTCTGAACAGTTTGCTTCATAACATACTACTTACAAAATTTTAGGTGAAATGAGCTGGGTATTTTAGAATTACAAACCACATTCACAACCCTTCAGTTGCAAACACTGATACTGTCTATGTAATCAGTGTAATTAATTTTTTTATGTAATCGTAGTAGAGATGTTGTGTGTACATGAATTTGTTTCTTTTTATACATTTCTTTTGACAGCAATAAATGAGGGATGGGTGCTTTATTTAATATCCTACCCCAGATGACGTCACAGGACATTCCAATATTTTAGAGGGTGGTAAGACTGGGTTTCCTGGCTTTCTGTTTGCTTTTTAACGATCTCAAACCATCTAGAACTGGCCCTAACCCCAACCCACCTACTTCCCACGAGAGAGTGCAGCCTAGGTCCCACGACTGCATGCAGCTTAGGTCCCACGAATGCATGCATTCTGTCTACCACCCCCTAAAATATTAGACCGTCTCGTGACCTGTGGATTTCCCCTGTTTGGGGTAGGATATTAATAAAACACCTGAGGGCTGTCGCTGATGATTAATATTACACTAGAAAGTCATGTAAAATGAATAAATAAAGGAAGCTCAACAATGGAAACGGGGGAGACAATTTTCACAGGAGCTATTGCATTAAAAAAAAAAAAAAAATTTACTTTTATAATTTATTATTGTTAGTCATCAGCTCTTTTCATTATTTGTCTCTGTTTATCCAGTTTTGCACCAGTCTACCTTTTCTCCCACTTTTATTGAGACAACAAAAGTGAATTCAATTGTGTTTGACAGCCGGTGTCAAAGGTTAAAGTGCGGGGTTTGTGTATATGTATCAGGTGATAGGTCAAAAAGGTGATAAAGGCAAGCCGGCTTAACGTCTGCTACAGCAAACAATAGTCTCCAGATGTGGGTTGCTTCGAGGAAAAAAAGGAAAGTGGGGGGGGGGGGGGGGGGGGGGGTCTGAAAGGGGATGGGAATGCAAGGGAAAAAAATCATTGCAGAAAGGGGTTGAGAGCTGAGAGTCTGAGAAGAAGCGCATTAAAATACACGTGATGTCGACATCGGTCCTACAACCCGATACTTTAATTGTGGAAGACTTCCTAACGTAGCCGGGTCTTGCTAGTCACACTCGCCATCGCCACAGCCTGTGATTACCCTGCTTCTCTATATCATAGTATAACACTGTTGCCGGGAGAGATGGAGATAGGTGCTAACTAGAAACGATAGTCGCACCGTGGAAGAGATTGTGGCCACCTCATAATAACCATATTTCAAATCCATTATTGCTTCAGTGAGGATGGTCATCATCATAAACCACTTCTGTCGTTAAGCGGCGTCGGGAGGAATAATTTGCGATCCAGTACACGTTGGCTATTGTCGTGCCAGGAAGGCGTAGGGTGTCTTCATTGTTGTCGATCCAAATTTTTCGCCACATTCCTCTTGTTCTTGTAGCTGATCTGAGATATAGGGGTTTTGCAGTGAAGATGGTTATTTTCGTAGTTTTTATTTACCATATGTTGTTTGGTTCTGTCGTTTTTGTTGTGGTGTTCTATATTCACTACCCCCCTAAAAGCATGTCCCAAAAGGCGACTAGTTAGGAGTTTGGTGAAATCGGATCACTCGCCGATAAGTCTATCAAATATAAGTCTAACATTGTAGACCGAATGCGTCAGAGGTTTGAAAAGATCTATAGCAAAAGTTTAAACTGCCTCTGAACAGTTCGACACCTAAATGCAATTGTCAGGATCAAAGCGATTTGTCCTTTACGCTGCTAACCTTATTATGCTGCATTTGGCTTTACATACAAGATGGGCATAACATAAATATGATATGACTTATTAAAAAACAGCGCTCATTTCCCAGGTGTCTCAGTTTGCATTTGTGATTTAATTTAGTGACCCAGAGGTTAAACACCCACAGTTCTGTCGCCATGTTATCGTTTGCAGTTTGGAGTAAATATGTGAAAAACTTATTACGTTAGTTGGCGAGCTCCCAATCGGACGATGTTGTTGGCATAATGGGCACGAAAGTAATATGTTTGGTACTTTTTAGCTTTGTCACCCCATCTCGTCGGATGCCAAATTTGGCTGGTAATATAACAAAGAAGGTAAATGTGTAGAGCTCCTTGACGAAAGGTCGTAGTTGGCTACCCCTCATGTGGACGATACTCCCCCCCCCTCTCCCCCAATTCGCACTTGCTTAGGTAATGTAGGGCGTAAGGCAGATATATTGGCTGTATGTGTGTTTATTTATCTCAGCGGCGAAGTGTGTAAAGTGTTTGTTTTCCTGGCAACCTGAAGCTTGTGGGTTCGGTTCAGGACTTCGCTCTTTGGGTTCGCCTATCGGATATTCCGCGGAGGTATACACTTGAGTGGTATTGTGTGATGCTCAGGTGGTGAGGGTTTGGGGTGGGGTGTGGCTGCTATCCGCCTTACCGGAAAAGACCGACCCATATGGGATGAGCCCTAGTTTAGCGAAGGCCATCCCCACATTTTTAGACACCCGTGGCTTTCTTCTAGCTATACACTGAGGCAAATCTTATGGAAATATCCCCAAAGTCCGTTATCTCCACCTATTTACATACTAGGTCACTTTTGATTTGTTCTTGCTTAGGCTCGTCAACTTTACCGAAGGTTACAGGGGTGTTCCGCGATACCGTTGATATGCAGAACTGGCCTTAACACAACTCCCCTGCGAGAGTGCTGCAACCTATGTCACCGGCATTTTCTTTCTCGGAATGAAAACGTAAATGGAAGACAACACAGAAAGCTTTTCGGGCAAACTGAACAGCGGGACACCCCCGTAACTTTCAGCAAAGTTTACCAGCCTAACAGACTGTGAATAAAAAGTGACCTAGTTCGTAAATGGGCGGAGCTAACACACACTGAGGAGATTTTCGTAATATTCACCTTTACTTAGATCTAATGTTTGGCTGTTTACTTTCCCTGAAGTCGAATTATGGTGTTCATCGTCGTGTCATTGGCCATTATGACTACCTACGATCTGCTGTCTCATTTACTTCCAGTTATTTCTTCATCAGGTTGCTTTACTTAAGCTCATTCACGACCATGTCGCCTATTGGCTGGCCGGTCGACGACTACTTCGCCGGTCTGGACAGTATTTGGGTCTGTCTTCTGTTATCGCATCAAAGCTGCAAGAGTTTTTTTCAGGGTTACTTGGTGGCGTTTAATGCCAAGCCACTTTACATAGCGCACATAACCTAGTCACAGTTATAACCTAAAGCTCCCCCACACCCCCCCCCCCCTCCCGTCTTCGTGGGTGCTAGTTGAACGTGACGATTTCCCCTCCGCAAAGCAAGCCAAGCCATTTAGGCTGTATTGACAGCTTTGACAATTGGCCATTGCGCTCTACAAACAGCACATAACCAGACTGAGCATCCCAGCCCAGGGTCCAGTACAGGAGGACACGGATAAGCCTATAAGGACTCTCACCAGGACAATACTACAGTATAACCAGTTATAATAAGAACATACTAACTGGACCCCAAAGATAAACGAGAAGACTCACTGCCTTGGCAACAAGTATATTGAACTCGACTGCAATAAAATAACCGTCCTATAGTTACAACACGCTCGCCTGCGGATCGGAAGGTCGTGGGATCGGGTCCTGGCGGAACCGGACTTTTGTTCTCTCTCTTCAAGAAAATGACTTTGGCTCCCAGGTCGACCCAACCTTGAGTACCGGGTATAGTCCTGGAAAGTAAAGGCGGACGGCGTGATGTTGACCACATCCCCTACCGAGTGCCAATTGATCTATAAAGTATAGGTCTAACCCTACATACCCAATACACCTGAATGCGTGAAAAGAATACATTTGTTTTACTTTACTTATACATACCACTGTCGCAGCCTAAATAAAGAGGTCAGACAGGCAGACAAGACACCACTCACACCGAAGGACTGGACAACAGGGCATAAACATGCAAAGATGGACGTAGTAGTTTATAGTGACACACAAAAAAACAACAACAACCTATTGAGGCCATTAAATTTAGCACAAGTAATACATCTTAGCCAATACATTTGGCACAAAGAAATCATCCCACAATTATAACCAATATAAGATTCTCTGAACTCTCAAGTAGCAGACATCTTTTTAGCTAAATACTGTAGTTTTGTAACATTGTATTTAATAAATAAAATACTATATGTATTTGTATTTATCTTAGCCGTCAGTCGGTTCGTATGAAATTGCCTTCAATATACTTTATACCTAAACATAGCCAGGCCAAAGAGCATCTTTACACACAACCACTAAACATTTGTCAGTATGTAGAAAGTTGTTCACAAGATGGCAGTCACCCTTACTGTTATTTATATTTTATACACAATAGCTCAGACACAAGCTAGTTTACGTGCAACAGTCACACACAAGAAAGTTGAGCCAAACAGGGCGTAAGGGTTATGAACTCTTTCATAATTCGACATACCAAGTTCGATCTGTTAAGGTAGGGAAAAAAATGAAAAGGGGGGGGGGGGCCGTTTCATCGCTGAGGGGGTGATAAAATGGCAAAAATGTGTTTTTAAGAATTTAAAATGCGTATGTATGAGAGTGTACTTAAAAAAAAAAAGGTCAGGTTAGGGGGGAATGGCGTTTCAGTAATACAGTCACTTATGCCATAGCCGCCGGAACCTGAAGGCTCAGGCACCGTGAGCTCCCCCCCCCCACCCGCCCCAACTCCCTCCCCCATTTTAGAGACCGCCGCCTCCACCTACTGTGTATGCTCCTCTTCCTTTTTTGGTCAATCTTCTTCTGCTGCCTTTCTAACCCCCAGTGGAGCATAGGCCCTCAACCAGCTCACGCCAAGTCGTTCTGTCCTTCGCTATCGCTCTCATGTCCCCCTCATATTTTTAATTTCTCTCTCTAGATTCCTTCATGTTTTTTTGTGTGCGGAAAGGAAGGGGGCGGGGTGTCTTTCTTTATTTCTTTACTAGCTGTACCCGGCCACGCGTTGCTGTGGCCCAGAATTGTGAAATGGAGAGGAAAGAAAATAGCTCTCAGCTAATAGTGTCTGTCATATCCCCCCTCCTCTCCCCTCGACACAGTCATATCTCCCTGTCCGAAGGACTGAAAAATCATCCATGGTGAAATTATTAAAATAGAAATAGTTTTGAAATGAGAACGTCAAAATAATATTTTAAGCTCTCTTAGCTAACTGTGTCTGGCATACCCCCCCCCCCCCTTTTCCACCAATCAAATCTCCCTCTCCGTCATCACCTGGCGAAATTATTAAAATAGAAATAGTTAAGAAATGAGAACAATAAAATAATATTTTAAGCTCTCTCAGCTAACTGTGTCTGGCATAACACCCCCCCCCCCCCGCTTCCCCAATCATATCTCCCTCTCCGAAGAATTGACAAATCATCACCTGGTAAGTCATATATCTCCCTCTCCGAAGGATTGAAAAATCATCCATGGCGAAATTATTAAAATAGAAATAGTTAAGAAATGAGAATTTTAAAATAATATTTTAAGCTCTCTCAGCTAACTGTGTCTAGCATATCCCCCCACCCCCAACAATCATATCTCCCTCTCCGAAGGATTGAAAAATCATCACCTGGCGAAATTATTAAAATAAAAATAGTTAAGAAATGAGAACTTTAAAATAATATTTTAAGCTCTCTCAGCTAACTGTGTCTGGCATAACCCCCCCCCCCCTCCCCCCAATCATAGCATATCTTCTCTGAAAGATGGGAAGGTCACCGTGTAACGAAATATTGTAACTAAATTGAGCTTTGCATCCGTGTCCACCCAGACTTAAATAGGTAGCACTAACTTTTACAGAGAAATAAATGTAGCCAGTGTAACAGCTACCACATCACCCATCCAGTACCAGTACTACTGCAGCCACAACCCCCACCACCATCACAACAACAAAAACTGTCACTACAGTCTGTGTAGGTCGGTGTAGAAAATAGGAGTTAGCGCCGCATGCTGTCGCCACGGACTATTTAGTTTGATTTTGCCCCGGACATAAGAAAAACAAAACTTCACCACGTAACCAGTGATGGAACCCACAGTGAAAAGTACACTATACTCACGAAAAGCGGAGAAAAATACCCGGCACCCGTTATATCTCCCTCTCCGAGGGAACGACTTTTAACTGACCTTGGCATCCGTGTCCATCCAAACTAAACTGGACTTTGAGCCGTCTTAGTAAACAGTTTCTATCATCGCCGAATAGTTTTTGATCGAGAAGCGTCACGGGGAGGCTAATTAGGACTTAAATTAAATCGAATGTCTTTGGGCCAAAGGCGCAGATATCGCAGCCTAGCTGTAAACCACAACACAACGTGGCAACCACCCTTTTGAGAGAAAAAGAACAATTATCACCCAGCGGGGAATCGAACCTCGTTAAGGATGACACACTTACAACTATACTACCGACGACTGAAGAGTTTAGGTCAGATATCGCAGCCTAGCTGTAAACCACAACACAACGTGCCAACGGCCCTCTCGAGGGCGAAGATTAAACCTTGGTTTTATTATTAGTATTATTGCATGATTAAACAAGACATACCCACCCCCTAGAAAATATGGGGGTCTGGAGGTGTAGGCTAACTCCCCCGTCACCCCCCCCCCACCCCGCCGGCCGCAATGTTTAATATATAGCATCGCGCCTGTCTGTACTACAACCAAACAGAGGGTTTATCTAAATATACAACCACTCTACAACGTCCAGTTCAGCTTGCTTGTGCAACTTCTACCTGGCATGAAGAGAACGCTTAATCCGGCTGTCGTTACTGTCTCGCCACAAGGCTCCTTTTAATGTACACTTTCTACCCATTAATCCGACCCAACTGTACACTGCACTACTTTGCGCTTGTGCACGCCAACCTTTTCTCCATTATCCGACCTTAGTGTACATTGCACTATTTTTATCTTGTGCACGCCAACCTTCCCTCCATTAATCCGATGTTAGTGTACATTGCACTATTCTCATCATGTGCACGCCAACCTTTTCTCCATTATCCGACCTTAGTGTACATTGCACTATTTTTATCTTGTGCACGCCAACTTTCCCTCCATTAATCTGACCCTAGTGTACATTGCACTACTTTCCTCTTTTGCACGCCAACCTTTCCTCCATTAATCCGACCTTAGTGTACATTACACTAATTTTCTCTTTTGCCCGCAAACCTTTCCTCTATAAATCGGAACCCTGTACATCACATTGCTTTCCTCTTGTGCACGCCAACCTTTCCTCCATTGATGCGAGCCCTGTAAATTAATTACACTACTTTCAATGTCCATTTTCCCTCTATTATTCTGACCTTAGTGTACATTGCTCTACTTTCCTTTTGTGCTTGTCCACTTTTCCTCCATTAATGCGACACAATTAAACATTGCAGTACCTTTCTCCTCTGTGTGTCCCCTTTCTCTCCATCAGTCCGACCCAGCTGTACATTGCACTACTTTCCAGTTGTGTATGTTCACTTCCCTCCATCAGTCCGACCCTATTTTACCTTTCACCACTTTCCTCCAATGCATGTCGCCCGTTACGTGTTACCACTGACCCTACATAGATGTGTTTTGTTTCTGTGTAGGTTTGTTTTCGTTGGTTGCTGTGTTGTATGCAGGGACACTTTAACGCATGGGCACACTTAGCAACGCCTGGGGGTCCCACAAGCAAAGGGACTCTCCGCTATACACATGAGGCAGAATAGTTATTCAATTTGGAGACTTGTATAGCTTAAACATTTGCATTCATTACTCTATGCTGTGCATCATATCTTGCTAAAGGACAAATCACTGATTTTTGTTGGAGCTACCCGTAAATATGCGCATTTTGTTTTTCTATTTAATATTTGTTTTTTAGTAGCTAGCACGTCGCTGTCATCAACATCATCATGTATCAGGTCCTCTACAGAGCGTCACAGTCGTCAGAGTCTGCCTTGAAAAAACTCTGCCTCTCGCCAGCTCTCCTGCCTCGTGCACTTACCTACTTAATGTTTCAATTCTGTGCCCATCTTCGTGCTGGTCGGCCCCTGCCCTTCTTTCCAGGTAGCATACCTTCTGCTAGTATTTTTGTGGACAGTTCGCCGCGATGCTTGATATGGCCAAACTATTGCAGTTTCCGAGACAAGATGCTGTTTACTAGCCCCGCTTTCTTGATGTCAGATCTCTAGGATGTCAGTGTTTCTTTTCTGTTTTGTCCATGGTATTCGAAGAATCTTTCTTCAACATTTTAGCCCACAGGCCAGTATTTTCTTCCTTTGCTTTACAGATGTTTAGCCAGTGTACTGGCGATAAGGTCTATCCCTTAAAGACGTATCTCCAGTATACTGGAGCATGAGAAAGAAACTCTACTTTGGTTCCGTTTGCAGGGAAAATTAACTTTTATGAACACTTTTTGAACAGTTAGGATTACCAGCAGAAAGTCCTTTCGATTGCGACGTTCATCGTGGTCAGTGAATTATTTTCTGATTTAAAAATAATTATTTAAATGGGATACAGTTTTCACATGATTTTTCTATACTTAATAATAAGGGAAAAGGTCTAGAACTGTTCAAACTGCTCTATCGTTGATGAATCTCTGCCAGATGGTGACAACAGTCTTGATATTATGATTGATATCTAAGTGACAAATCTACTAGCGATAATTTAGTTTATTATATGACAATTTAATAAAATATTTCAGTCAGATCAATGTTTCGATCAGCTCTTTTTCCGATTGTCGGTTGTTGGAAAAATTAACATGTCATACAAAATGATCGTAACATCCAAAGTATTTAAATTAATTGTTTCAAATAAAGACTAGCTAATAAATAATTGAACAGAGAAGGCATGTGCATTCTTAGAATTGGATAGCAGAATTTTTTCTTCTTCTTTGTTTGACTAATAATTTCTGTACCCCCTAAAAAATAGAATATACAGTAATTGACAGTCGTATGAGATCGTTTGGAAATAATTTCACTTGTGCAGCGATGCATGGTAATTATTTTGATAGCATATTCCACACTCGATGAAAAATCTGCAGCTTATGGTGGACTTTTGGTAGATATGACCACATGACAGTGACACGCCAATCACACGCGTGAATTCTGATGTTTTAAAAAGTTCCCCTCACCCAGTTTACTCAAATTACTGTACATACTGACTGACTGCTTTGATTCGGTGCAAGTAAGGCAAAATTGAAACTAGATGTTTGTTTACATAAAAAACAGTACTTACAATGACGTAATTGTCAAGAGGCTGCATGCCAAATTTTAGCAACCTACACGGAACTGTTACTGAGTTACATATTTTACTGCAGGATTTATAGAGCGGACTGAGTTAGATATTTTTCGGCAGGATTTATGGAACGGACTATAGTGGAGGCAGTGCAGGATTATCTCTCCCTCTTTCAGGTTGAATTGTTAACTTCTAAGGTAAGGTAATGCCAATACGTTTGGAATAAAGCATGCTGCAGAAGCCGCGGATCAGAAGAGCAGGCTGACCACTAGTTAATAGTATATCTTCATCAACGTCATCATCATTATTATCATCATCATCATCATCATCATCAAGTATCTTATCGACTGGCATGGGAAATTATGCCTCTTAAGTCTTCAAAAGCATGCACCATTCGTGTGTTGACATCCTATCATAACACTCTTACAAAAGACATACTGGAAGGAACTGTTAAAGGCGAGCGAGTAAGAGGTAGACAGCGATACAAGATGGAGGAAAAATGTTTGATTATACTTGTATACCATTCAGCACACCTATTATAATTATGCTTTCAAACTAGGCGTCTGTAGCTTAGGCGTTGCGTACGCGCTTTGTATTGCCGGGGAGCGGAGTTTGATCCCAGCTGCGGAAAGTTAATCTTGCCTTGGTTTCGACAGTGGTACCTAGAGCTGACCGTTGAGTGCAATGGCAAACTACTGAACGTATAGTTTGCCTAAAAAAACTCACAACCGAAAAAATAAATGCTGGGGTTGGTTCTGCAACGCGGTGCTTTCCTAATATCCTACCCCAAAGAGGGGAAATCGACATGTCATGGGACATTCTAATATTTCAGGGGGTGGTAGATAGGCTGCATACAGTCGTGGGACATAGGCTGCATGCAGTCGGGGGACCTAGGCTGAACTCTCTCGTGGGACGTAGGTGGGTTGGTTTTAGGGCCAGTTCTAGATGTTTTGGGATTATTAAAAGCACCAGAAACCCAGGCTTACCACGCTCTAAAATGTTGGACTGTCATGTGACGCCAACAAGCCCCATTTTCGCCAAGAAAATGTCTGGCCATAGGTATAGAGCAAACCCCCCCCCCACCCCACCCCACCACCATCCATAAAATGTATCATCTGTGTCAGGTCACCTACTTCATGTAAGAAAGTCTGTTAGCAAGTAGGTAAGTAATGGACCGTTTCCCCCGCCAGTAGCTCATCGGAAATATAGTTTCAGACTCATGTTTAATGGACCCACCAGCACTCGGTATAAATCAAGCTAAACGCCTTTTCTTTCCTGTACTTTTCCTGGTGCCAGATTTCCGCTCTGTGGCTTAGATGTTAGCCTTTCACAACGCAATCCTCGACCTTTACCAGGGTTTGGTTGCTAAGGTGGGTGGTTTAGAAAAGGTCCTCTTTCGTGGCTTTCATTCAGTGTTAAGAGCGTCACACCTTGGGGCCTTTTTCTTCTTCTTATTTTTTCGTCTCACTGATACCAGGTTGTAACCCGGTGTCATAGTTTCTGTATTTGTCTTTCGCATCTCGCGTGGCTTGGGTGATAGATTTGTTCATCTTTTTGTCGATTTCTCCTACACCATTTAACCTTTTATTTCTTCGTCTTTCTCGCGCCGTCCTCTTAGATATTCTGCTGAACATCGAAATAATCTCAAAATCTGCAGTGGATTATCCATTGCAGCCCATCTCCTCTGCGGAGACTGCAATTTTATTATTATTGCTTCGTCGACCTGGGAAAGAAGACAGTTTATATATATATATATATATATATATATATATATATATATATATATATATATATATATATATATATATATATATATATATAAATCAATGTTTGTGTGTTTGTTTCACCCCTATAGACTCGGATACTACTGAACCGATTAAGCTGAAATTTTCAGGATATGTTTGTTGTGATACCAGATTTTGAACTGTCGTGGTTTGAAATTCAACCTGTCACTGTTAGAGATAGATGACCACAATTTATGCAATAATATACGCAACTAATATTTATAACTTTAGTGATTTCTAATTATAGCCACGTTAGTAATTGCGCATGCGCCGCCGTAGTCAGAACGCAAGGCTTCCGCCATTCGCCGGCGAGTTACGTGCAGCCAATGCCTTCTCTAATACATAGAATAGGTCTAGGTACAGCAAACAAGACTATCTCTATATTTGCCACAATAACCATATTAAACACGATTTCTATTTTCTGTTGTTTTTTCAAACAACCTTCGATTGGGGGGGGGGGGGGGGGGGGATAAAGGACTATCTTGACGTCGGCGCAGACATTGACTGCGACATTAACTTCATTAACCGTGTTAGACACGTGCGATTTCTATTGTTGTGCCGTGTCATTAATATATCTGGAGTATCTGTCTACAAGAAAACAATTGCCTGCGGTTTTGAATTGTGTTTTAATCAGGAAACAGAAGTAGGGACACACATCTCTAATTGTTAAGTTCTCTTTTCCTTTATCCGATTAAGTGGCTGCTTGGTCGAATTGTTAGAACACTGGGTTCCTGTGCGGGAGACCTGGGTTCGAATCCGCAGTAGTTAATTTTTTTTTACCCCGGACTAAAATAATATCCTCATCTGCTCTGTCGTGGTGACAGCACTAGCCATGTTGCCTTAAAAAAAAAAAAAGACAAGTAAATGGGTAAACCATTTGATAATTAAATTTGACCATTTCGCATACTTATGATTGCATTATTAAACTTTCCGATTGCATGGTTACGCTGAAATTTTTATAGATTTTCATTTATTTTCATTTAGATTTAGTTATTTCATCTGCGTTGGAATTTTAAGCTGTGCTGTTTACCATGGCGTTCATTTCCTAATTATGTTTTTTTTTTTTTTTTTTTTTTGCTGTGCTCATTTGCTTTTCAAGTGTTTTTTTTTCTCCCTCCCAACTACTTCAATGAGTGAAAGAGTTGTCGGTGAATTTGGGGGGGGGGGGGGGGGGGCAAACTATTTACTGAGAGAGCTTTAAGTCACAGTAACTGCTTTACCCACTTAAAGTAGCAGCAGCAGTAATAGTTGTGGTTGGGCTGTTACACCATAGTGCTCTCATGTGAAGACCGCCGGTAAGGTTATGGCGTTCTTCTGTCGGCAAGTGAAATTATACATCCTAACCTGACCAGTCTGTGGCGACAGCACTAGCCATGCGGAACCAAATCTTCTGGCTCACGACTCTCTGTCTACTCCGATGGTAACACAGCACAGATAGCAGTGACATTATTTTAGTAGTTGTACTGGTACTTGAAGGATGATGTTGTACATATTACACTAGCCCCATTCACTACCTATTACAATTCCTGCTCCCCATTTTAGTCCAGATGGACAGGGATGTCAATGTCAGTCACAGCAACAACAAAATATCGCTAGGTAATGATTTTCAAATATTTCGAAGAGGGAGAGAGCAGTAGTCGGTGGAAGAGGGGAGGGGGGTAATGACTTAAATTTAAGAGAACTTAAAGAGCTTTACACGTGATATTTAAGTTTTCATTACCTAATTTGTTTATATTTTACTAACGCTACCTCCGCTTTTCTATTTTTTACGACTTACTTTGTTATTTACAAGTACAGTTGTAGCTTTGCTTCCGTCTCCTATAAAAATACAAACAGCTTTAGCATGAGATAACCAAATAACCACTTTTGTTACCGTGCTAATAGCACCATTTAGACGACCACTAATATAAAGACACAATTATATTGTGCGTGTTCTAAAGTTGGAAAACCAGACTATCTCTATATAAATGTGCAAAGAATGATTGCGACATTAACTATATTAAACAGGTGCGATTTCCATTGTCTTTCTTTTCCAAAAACCTTTGATGAGGGAGAGGGTAGTAGGTGGATTTAGTTGTGGGGTGGGGGTGGGGTGGAGACCAAAGACTATTTCTTATCTGAGCAGACGATGATTGTATTAGACACGTGCGATTTCTATTTTCTTTCATTTCCATTTAGCCAAACTATGCCACAGCAACGCGTGGCCGGGTACAGCTAGTATATATATATATATATATATATATATATATAAAATTCCCATGTTTCTATTCGAACCCAAGTGTGTTAGACCGACACCTAAATGTGTAGCCAGCCATTCTTCCTCTACTTCCCTTGTTACCTGTGCTAATGATAAAGAAACACATGTTACCTTTTCCTACAATATTCTTGTTCATCCCTACAGGAAACTCACCTTGTGTGTATATACATATACATCTATGACAGTAGTTCTCAATCTTCCTAATGCCGCGACACTTTAATGCAGTTCCTCATGTTGTGGCGACTTCCAGCCATACAATTATTTTCCTTTCTACTTTATAACTGCAATGAATATGCGTTTTCCGATGGTCTTAGGCGACCCCTGTGAAAGCGTCGTTTGACTCACATAAGGGTCGCGACCCACAGTCTGAGAACCGTTGATCTATGATATGCCCAGCTTGTGTGAGCTCATATTTCCAACAGTGCCCTTATGCACGCGATGACTTCATTGTATTACTGTACCATCTGGTACGCGGCTTATCGGGAAGTGCCGTTTGTTGATGAAAAATATAGCATCATGATTACATTTAGGGTTTCATGTCAGGTTATAAAATCTTCTCCTCGTGTGCAGACACGACTACCGACGCCACACCAAATAGACTTTAAGAAGATTAACAAGTGCTAGGGACTAACAGAGTTAAGTAAAGTAAAGTACCCTTTCCACGCCTTTAGGCGTATAGGGCATATAGGGCTAGGCCTATATTTTTATAGTCCAGTCGGCACAAGATGGGTGATGTGGTCAACATCACGCCGGCCACCTTTACTTTCCCGGGACTGCACCCGGTACCCACTCAATGCTGGGTCGACATGGAAGCCAAGGTCATTTTTGAAAAAAATCCGGCTCCGCCAGGGAGCGAACCCACAAGCTTTCGATCGGCGGAGAGCGTCCAGCCGCTCGGCCACGGTGACTCCCAACAGAGTTAAAGACAACCATAAATTGGGCTGTACTGTCTACAAGTTGTGCATCGCCAATGAGGTGAGTACAGACCAACCCGAGTTTAACCCGTCCCGTCAGAAGCGACAGACACTGTCAAATACTCCGTCCGCTGAGCGGGTGCAGGGCGCGCTAAAACCGTGCACACACGCGCTCACTGAGTAGATCGATATATTTGATCGTCGAGCGCCCGGTGGCTCAGGGCTGGAGTATTCCATGTCTCGTGTTAGCCATTTATGATTCATTCTCCAGGTCATATTCGTAAATGGGCCATCTTTTATGGCGCCGAGTCGAACATTGTGTGGCTGTGAATCTTCTTGTGTAAGAGCAAATATGGCGATTCAACATCGTCTTGAAGTGTTACATTCATTTTCTAATCTGTGCCGGATTTTTCTGTTGGAAGGTACCCAGGATTTTCTAGATTAGGCGTACTCAGTGCAAAATTCATTTCTGTGAAGTTTCGAACATACAAGTGTGTTTATATACGATATTCGATGTTCAACTTGAATATACAAAAAGCCCGTTTGTGTGTGTGTCCCCACCCCCCTTCCCCCTCCCACCCCCGCTTAAAAGCGTTGGTTCCTTGTTTTTATCTTGAGATATCTTCGATGTTTGCCATCTGTAGAGTTGGCAAAGAATCGTGTAGCTAGGCAAACTGACGTCAATATGTCCCAGCGAATAACACGTCTGGTTTATAATTATGTGTCCAGTTAGTTTAACTGAAGTTACAAATTTGGATAACCTATTTCTTCTTTTTCTGCATCCGCCCTAAACAGGGTGGTTGGCACTTTGTGTTGTGGTTTACTGCTAGGATGTGAATATCTGCACCTATCGGCGCGGGTTACGCAATGCTTTCTGTGTTTTACTTTCACGACTAGATTACTAAGATGCAGTGAGTCTCTCCCTCCTCCCTTCCCTGCAATAAAGGAGGTAATCTAAAAGGGGACGAAACACAAGAAATACGCGTTATTTCAAACTTTGCATCCGCTTTTCATCACGACCGGTATTTATACAGTATAGCAGTTGCTTGCAAAGGTCTTCATTGAAAGGTAATATTAAAAGTTGCGATCTGATAGCGAAACTGGTGAATAAATCAACCTGCAGTCGCGGTTACATGTCGTCGTTAGCCAGAGGTTTGATATGTGCACCTTCCTGGTTGCATACAATGTGTTGGACAGTTGGTGTTTGCAGACGAATGTACGTACAACACATACAGTGTTTTCACGTTAGGAGCACAGTGTGTGATTTTTGTGTGTGGGGATCTCACGCGCCTGGCAGTATATGGACAATAGTCAGTGTCTAGTCAACCATTGTTTGTTGACAGTGTGGTAGTATGGGTATATATCCTGAAACATATTACATAAGAAACTGAAGTAGTTTAGTGCTTTGCGGGTTTCAAGTTGATCGTTATCCGACCGAATTCTAACACAAACAGCCGCCATATTGTCTCCCTCCAATAGTCAATAAACGCTCTCTTGGCCTTGACCCGGGTTGACGATTTTCTGTTTTTGTGTTAATGTGATCAAGCGCCTTACTTATTTATAAGGAAAAGAAATCTGTTATGTTCTTTCACATTGGGTACTTAAATTTTATACGACCACATCTCGCTGGCCTCGGGATTTGGTAGGGAAATCTTTAGAACGTCCCATAGTGAAGGGGTGTTGGGGTTAGGCTTAGTAATATCTGGGACGCTTTATTAATATCCTACCCCAAACAGGGGAAATCCACAAGTTACGGGACAGTCTAATGTTTCAGGGGGTGTTAGATAGGCTGCATGCAGTCTTGGGACCTACGCTGCATGCAGTCGTAGGACCTAGGCTGCACTCTCTCGTGGGACGTAGGTGGATTGGGGTTAGGGCCAGTTCTAGATGTTTTGGGGTCGTTAAAAGCATCAGAAAGCCGGTAAACCCAGTCTTACCCTCTACAACGTTAGACTGTCCTGTGACGTCATCTAGGGTAGAAAATTAACAAAGAACCCTAGTTGCTATTTTTTTTAAAACTCTACCACCCTCTTTCCCAAATTATATGGTACTGTCAAGGGAAACCCATAGTGATCTGTAGGAATTCCCTACGAAATCTCGAAGCCAGCGAGATGTGGTCGTATACAATTAAAGTACCTCACATTGTTGAAAATGAAAGAAGTGGTAGAAAGAAAAGAAAAATGTCGTGTACATTCTGATGACTATATATAAACAAATGCTAGTGAAAGATCCAGTGGTTGTTTGAAAAAAAGTCATTACTTCTGTATCTACCACTTTTTAGAGTGACCTAGAAAAACAGCAGTGAACATGTTAATAAAAAGAGTTTTTTGAACGAAACCTTTGTGTACCAGGCTTGTGTTCTTTGCACCAGGAGAAACGGTAACAAAGTGATAACATAGGATGCATAAGAAGAACACTTGGCATTCAATGGCAAAACAAGATCACAAACACTGGGGTATTGAAAAGAGCCGGTGCTGCAGCTGTTCAGTCTTCGAAGGTTCCGGTGGCTGGGTCACACTTGGAGAATGGAGGATGGTAGAGTCCCTTAGATAATCCTCGATGGTCAATTACAGACGGATTGTAGATGTCGAGGCCGGCCTCTACCACGATGTAAAGAGGTGTGCAAGCGGCACATAAATGACATATGTATTAGGATTGATCACTGAGAACAAAATATCATAGACCAGTGGTCTCTAACCCTTTCAGGTCGCGCTCCCTTGAGTATATGGCAAGACCCCTGGTTCCCTTAAGTATATGGCAAGACCCCTGGTTCCCTTAAGTATATGGCAAGACCCCTGGTTCCCTTAAGTATATGGCAAGACCCCTGGTTCCCTTAAGTATATGGCAAGACCCCTGGTTCCCTTAAGTATATGGCAAGACCCCTGGTTCCCTTAAGTATATGGCAAGACCCCTGGTTCCCTTAAGTATATGGCAAGATCCCTGGTTCCCTTAAGTATATGGCAAGACCCCCGGTTCCCTTAAGTATATGGCAAGACCCCTGGTTCCCTTAAGTATATGGCAAGACCCCCGGTTCCCTTTGCATATATGGCAAGACCTCTGACTCCCCTTGCGTAAATGGCAAGACCCCCGGTTTCCTTGCGTATATGCGAAGACCCTTGGTTCCAATAAGTATATGGCAAGACCCCTGGTTCCCTTGCGTATATGGTATGACCCATAGTCCCCTTACGTATATGGCAAGACCTCCCACGCTCCCCAATTGAGTATATGGCAAGACCTCCCCCCTCCCCCCAATTGAGTATATGTCGCAACCCGGTCCTCTTGCGTATCTAACTCACGGGAGCCCAATGCCGAACCACTAAGCGTGAAACGTCTAGGAACTCTTTTATTGTCGAAAATCTGCCGAGAACCATATCTGTTGTAAGTCATATTTAAAAAATGAGGGTTGGTTTTTGTTTTGGGTGGTTATTTTTGTTTGTTTGCTTTTCCAAATAATACTCCGGACCCTCATAATTTTCCAGTAACAATTGGACTCCGAAGGACTGATCGAAACGTTTGGTGATATTTGTGAACAACTTCCACCCCCACCCCCTCCTTCCAGTTGAGCATTCGAGTCATATTTTATGTGGTGTTTAATACTTCTTGTCATCAGCTCCACCACTATAATCACCCTTTACTGACCTCATCACTGTAGCCGTGTGTTAGCCCACTAGAGGTACATATCCGTGCTATCACCGTTTATGACAGCATCCCGCCATACAGTACAGTCACGTCCCGGTGTGTGTGCACAGCCTCCGTCCCGAATAGAATTACAAAAGCTGTAAATTATTGACTGGGCGTCCGTGTGTCGCAAATAGTCATGTTTCATAGGTCTACACAAAATCGATGTCGTGTGAGTAACTTTAGATATTAACTGCCTCCTGGTTAGCGGGTGAACGCGGACTCAAAGGTTAACCACAGTTTTTACAATTCATTTTTGGTTGTACGCATACAGTCGACGGCGTGTCTGGTGTAGGAGTTTTCAACACAGTTTCACAATCCTTATTTGTCGGGATTCGAAGTTAGCTCCAGACGATTTAATAGCGGACTACCTTTTTGTTAAGATTGGCAGTGATATGAGCGTCGTATCTACTGAACGCATATTTGCCTAGCAGAACCATACAGCTAGCAGTTATTGTGCATTCACCAGCGGTGAACATCGACAAAGAGTACTGGTTTCCTCACGCCCCCTCCCTCCTACTAGACTGTAGGAGTATTGCGTGCAGATCCGTTTTACAGATCTGGCTTATTTTTGTGAAGCCCGAATACAGTCAGTACATGCTGGGATTAGTTAGCAACACCCTTTACAGGACATACGACTACAGTCCGCTCCGAAAGTCCTGCCTAAATTTAATAATCTTTTAATGCAGTAAGGTTCGGAGTAAATTGTTGACATTTGGCATGCAACCTGTGAATACCCATGTCCTGATAGAAAAATAATTATAATATAGACCAGGGCCCGGTTATATTTAGGCCCCCCCCCCTCATCCACATGGTGGCACATTGTGTCATCGGGTATTTATCTCTTGTGTGATGTCCTGGTGGGGTAGAAAGTCAGTCAGTCAGTAGGACATTGTACGTGGCTATAAGAAAGATACATCATAAACATAGTCCCATAAGCTCGCATGCCGATGATGTCTCCGCCACAGTGTGGGACTTAACTTCGTTTAAAGCCCTACTCCGGATGTTGTCGGGCGCCACAACATAACCTAACCGTTGAACGGGGGTTCTGGAACTTGTAAGTAAATAAGTAAAGGACCCTTTTCCACGCCTTCGGGCGTATTGGACATAGAGGGCTAGACCTATATTCTCTAGACCAATCGGCACTTGGTGGATGATGTGACCAAAATCACGCCGGCCGCCTTTACTTCTCAGGACTACACCGGATACCTACTCAAGGTTGGGTCAACCTGGGGTCCAAGGTCATTTTTGAAAAAGTCAGGCTCCGTAGGGACCCGAACCCACAGCCTTCCGATCCGCAGGCGAGCGTCTAGCTACTACACCACACCCACTTCCCCAGTGACTTTGTGACATACAGCTTTCTTTTGATTGAGGTTTGAACAGGATAGATGATGCTCCCTGTAAGCAGCATTCACTTTGCGACCTGACAGACTAGATAGACACGGAAGACATAGAAACACAAGCACCGAACACTACGCAGTGAAATAGCAACACAATTTGTTTCATTATTATAACATTAACATGGACACTATGTAAAGTCCATATAACCAAAATCTCCACCTGCCAGATGAGATGCCTGAGAAAAGCAGCTAACCTAACCATACGAGATCAAGTGAATAATGAAACTATCAGGCAAATTGTGGGAACGACACCTTGTACTAGATTCATCGAGAAACAGCAGATCAAGTGGTTTGGCCATCTCGTTAGAATGCAGCAAGATCGAATACCATCACAAGCACTACATCTCAGAAGATCAGCTACAAGAGCAAGAGGACAGCCGCGGAAAACATGGATCGACGACATTAAAGACACACTACGCCATCACGGCATGACAATAGCCAGTGGCAGCCAACGTGCACTGGATCGCATATTATTCCTCCCCACGACGCTTAACGGCAGAAGTGGTTTATGATGATGATTATAACTTTGTGTCACCGGGTGTTTATTGATCAGTGTGACGTCCTGGTGGGGTAGCATTTACACACTGACCACTTGGTCTACGGTATTCTAGGAATATTTATATAGCATCTCAGTTCAAAATCTCCAATTTCTTTTGGGGTCAAAGATTCTGTAGAGTACATACATGACTCGCATACTGAAAAAAAAAGAATTGCAGCCTTTTTCTTCTGCGTTCATCTGAGGAACGTTATTGCCCTGTTACGGTTATCAGCATCATTGCGATATTTGCGCCTTTCGGCGGACACATCCAACATCCTCAGAATGTTTTGCCTATTGTAGCCTAGTCTTGGGATTGCTTTTAAAGCTGAGGGTTCTGTGTGTTCTGCAAACTATATCGCGGAACCCTTAAATTTTTCCACGAACCCAGAAAACGGGAAGGACTGATGTAGTTAGACGTTTTTAGAGCTTTCGGTCTTAGAAACAGTAGTGGTATTATACTTATACTGTTGTGAACTGATTGGCACTCGTGGACGCAAAAGGAAGATGTAGAAACAAAGGAACACATTGGAAAACATGGAGTCAAAAACTGTCGTTACAGCAGGGATCAAACCTGTCGCCTTCCGATACAGACGAAGCCTCGCTGCAGGAACTGAAGTTGCCCAGATGTAGTTACTAGGGCAGTACCGAATAGCGATTTTTACTATGTGGCCGAATACGAATAGCGGGACCAACTATTCGGCCGATTACGAATAGTTTATCATCAGCATCAGGTGCCTTGCCGACTGGCGTGGGCGATTATGCCTCGCCAAAATCTGCGATCTCCTGCAGCATGTATAATTCGTGTGCTGACACACCTCCATGACATGCAACAATACTGTCAAGAATCTTATCTCGTTGTCTTCCTCTATCCCTCTTTCCACAAATCTTTCCAGTGGTCACCACACACACACACACACACACACACACACACACAACAAAAATGAACGCATATAAGTGCTTACTTTACGAGGCTAACGAGGTCGCAGTTTCCCCCGCTTCGACAGACTTAGGCAGCATAAACTATTGTGTTAATGAGAGTTATTTCAGTCCATCGCAGTGTATGTAGAGGCGGGTGTAAAGTAACCACTATTCGAATTCGGCCCGACCGCAAGTATTCGGCCCGACCGCACGTATTCGGCCGAATACCGAATAGTTCCTGTGGCTACACACGGATGTGAGTCGTGGAATATCTCTCAGTCCTTAAGAAAGAGAATAGGGGCCTTTGAGCTGCAATGCTATAGAAAGATTCTCAGAATATCTTGGACAAAGAAGATGAGAAATACTGACATCTTAAAAGATCTCAACATTAAGGAAGATTGGCTAATAAACAGCATCCTTTCTCGAAAGCTGAAATATTTTGGTCATATCAAGCGCCACGACGGATTGGAAAAAAATATAGCAGAAGGCATGGTACCAGGAAGGAGAAGCAGAGGCAGACAGACACGAAGATGGGCACAGAATATAAGTGACTCCTTGAGTGTGAAAGTTCATGAGGCGGGAGAACTGGCAAGAAACCGAGTTTCTTACAGGCAGTCTGTGATGAGAGCGACGTTCTGCAAAGGACCTTCTACATGATGATGATGACCGAAAAGTTATTAGATCCACTATTCGGCCTCGAAGCGAATACGAAGCGACTATTCGGTACAGCCCTAGTAGTTACCAAAGATTTTCGGTTTGTATGCTGTCTAGCGTGTCCTCTTGATTCTACTTCGTTCTTCAGCATTTATGAGTGACAGTTAGTTCATTATACATTATATATCAAACAATTTCCATAGCCTCTGGGGGCAGTGGTTCTTTAGCTTCTTAATGCCGTGACACTTTAACACAGTTCCTCATGTTGTGGCGACCCTTTAATACAGTTCCTCATGTTGTGGCGACCCTTTAACACAGTTCCTCATGTTGTGGCGACCCTTTAATACAGTTCTTCATGTTGTGGCGACCCTTTAACACAGTTCCTCATGTTGTGGCTACCCTTTAATATAGTTCCTCATGTTGTGGCGACCCTTTAACACAGTTCCTCGTGTTGTGGCGACCCTTTAATATAGTTCCTCATCTTGTGGCGACCCTTTAATACGGTTCTTCGTGTTGTGGTGACCCTTTAATACAGTCCCTCATGTTGTCGCGACCCTTTAATACAGTTCTTCATGTTGTGGCGACCCTTTAATACAGTCCCTCATGTTGTGGCGACCCTCTAATACAGTTCCTCATGTTGTGGCGACCCTTTAATACAGTTCTTCATGTTGTGGCTACCCTTTAATAAGTTCTTCATGTTGTGGCGACCCTTAATACAGTTCCTCATGTTGTGGCGACCCTTTAATACAGTTCATCATGTTGTAGCGACCATTTGATACAGTTCCTAATGTTGTGGCGACCCTTTGATACAGTTCCTAATGTTGTTGCAACCCTTTAATACAGTTCCTAATGTTGTGGCGACCCTTTAATACAGTTCCTTATGTTGTGGCGACCCTTAAATACAGTTCCTCATGTTGTGGCGACCCTTTAATACAGTTCTCATGTTGTGGCCACACTTTAATACAGTTCCTCATGTTGTGGCGACCCTTTAATATAGTTCTTCATGTTGTGGCTACCCTTTGATACAGTTCCTAATGTTGTGGCGACCCTTTGATACAGTTCCCAATGTTGTGGCGACCCTTTGATACAGTTCCTCATGTTGTGGCGACCCTTTAATACAGTCCCTCATGTTGTGGCGACCCATTAATACAGTTCCTCATGTTGTGGCTACCCTTTAATACAGTTCTTCATGTTGTGGCGACCCTTTAATACAGTTCTTCATGTTGTGGCGACCCTTTGATACAGTTCATCATGTTGTGGCGACCCTTTAATACAGTTCTCATGTTGTGGCGACCCTTTAATACAGTTCCTCATGTTGTGGCAACCCTTTAATACAGTTCTTCATGTTGTGGCGACCCTTTGATACAGTTTCTAATGTTGTGGCGACCCTCATGTTGTAGCGACCCTTTAATACAGTTCCTCATGTTGTTGCGACCCTTTGATACAGTTCCTCATGTTGTGGCGACCATTTAATACAGTTCCCCATGTTGTGGCTACCCTTTAATACAGTTCCTCATGTTGTGTCGACCCTTTGTTACAGTTCCTCATGTTGTGGCGACCCTTTAATACAGTTCACATGTTGTGGCGACCCTTTAATACAGTTCATAATGTTGTGGCGACCCTTTAATACAGTTCATAATGTTGTGGCGACCCTTTAATACAGTTCCTCATGTTGTGGCGACCCTTTAATACAGTTCCTCATGCTGTGGCGACTTTTTAAAACAGTTCCTCATATGTGGCGACCCTTCAGTACAGTCCCTCATGTTGTGGCGACCCCCCACACCCCCCCCCCCAAACACACACCAAACCATGCCAGTTTTTTCGTCGCTACTTCATAACTTCAATGAATATGTGTTTTGCGATAGTCTTTCCCAAAAAGGTCGTGACCCATAGGTTGAGAACCGCTGCTCTAGGGTTCTATACAATTTCTGTGTTTCACGTAAAAGCAGTCCTACGAGAAAAAGAATTCTACCTCATATATGTAAAGTTCTGAGCTTCCGAAATTTGTGTCTGTTTTGCTTCAGGGTTACCAGAACCTGGTGTTGTAGACTTCTTGAGCCCCCCCCCCCCCCCCCAACCCCCTTCCCGAAAATTTTTTGTAAGAGGCTAGAACATTTTTAAGTGGGCTAACCGACCTTCTAACCATTAAATGGAGTTCTGTTATAAAGTATGCGTGTATAATGCATACATTTCATATTATTTTAAATACATCACCTTATTATTATTGTTGTTGTTATTATTATTATTATTATTACACTTAAACAAGACATAGCGCCCCCCCCCCACCCCTTGAGCTCCACCCAATTATTTTCTATGTGTCGCCGCCCTAGCTTTTCATATCAGTCTGTAGCGGTGTTTACTTTGTTGCGCAGTGATAGATGTGACGATCAGCGTTATTGGACATTAAATTACTTTCGACATTGAAACCAGTTTGTGCTCGGGGTTTCCCCGAAATTCGTCAGGATATCTGACATCAACCGAACATCATGGCTACCCTGTCCAGTCCGGACAGCGACGATCCGCTAGGCATTGGCCGAAAACTAGGAATGCATCACCACTGCCCTCACATCGTCATCAGTGGTAGCAGCAGTAACAACAACAACAATAACAACAACAACAGCAAGAACTACCAACACGATCCTCTGGCACACAAGCATGTAGAGGAGAACATCGAGACCTTTCTGGAAACCTTCAAACATAAAACCTGGTGCGTGGACTCCAGCAAAGGCGGTCTGCTCGACCGGCGGCCGAGTTCCGACTCCGGGGACTCCTCCACTGGCTGGACCAGCTCAGCCATTTCAACCACCGATGACCTGTCAACGGACAGCCCAGAACGGGACACGGACGTGGCGCAGACGTCTTCCTGGCACGACCGCGAAGGGATAATAGCCGAGAGCAGACGTATTGCTCGATGGGCCTGGCGTCAGGCGAGGTTTGCAGGCAGCCAAGAGACGCCTTGTGCCTGTTCCTACCACCCTGCCAGTAAGTGAGCTTCATTTACTGCATGCTCTTATTGATTTAACCTCACTTTTTTCTTGTTAGTGGCACGTTTGTTATGTGTTTGATATTTTAATAAGTTTCACTTTATACTAAAAGTGGCAGAATCTGATAATGGAGTATTTTCTTAAAGTCCAAACTTCTTTCTCGTGTACTTTCAGTCAACTCTAACACAGCTGATCCTCCACGCCGTGATGTCAAACTGTCCATGATCTTTTCGCTCGGTCTGCCTCTGCCTCTCCTTTCTTTCAACTTTCCTACTTTCACTATGTACTCCAGTTTTCTCCTTCCCATCACATGACCAAAGAATCTAGATTAGGGAGGGGAGGGGGGATGGTTAGTGGTCTAGAGGCATGGTGTCTGCCTCCAGTGCTAGATGTTCCGGGTTTATGTCTCTTTCTGGTGTGGACAATCAGTTTTCTTCTTGAGTCAGTGGTATACGCAGTTGTGATTGCGGTTTTTGCACCTGATGTGTTTCGAAAAACTAAGAGACCTTGAGCTGGCTTATCACGTTATGGTCCATAGTAGATTAAGCGGACGACCAGGAGTTGCTGAAGAAAATGCAGTATCTGATAATGCGGTACATCTCTCCCACCCGCCCCGCCCCCCCCCCCCACCACCCCAGACAAAAAAAGGTGCCGTACTCTACACAAAGTGTTTCATGTTCTTCGTTGTTCAGCGGCTTTTAGCTCTGGTTGTTCTTTCATCTGGTCTTTGGCTTTGTGCCAGGGCCTGAGTTTTGCGGGTACATCTGTTTTACTGGCTTATTTGTGTGTGTAGTTGTTTGTTCCTAGCCGCTCCGGCACTGGCAGATGCACTCAGACTTCGAAGTAGGTTATAAACTGTTTGAAAAAGTGCCTGTACTCAGCACAGAGTGTTTATTTCGGCAGCACTGAAAAAAAAAAAAAATCAATGTTGCCTTTTTTGTAGAAAAAAAAAAGATGCCGGTATTGGGTGCCACCAGAAACAGCCATGGGTGTCATTCATCATCTCATCATGCAATCTGTCTCCTTCTTCTGCCTTCCTAACCTCCAATGAAGCATAAGCCCTCAACCAACTTATGCCAAGTAGTTCTATTCTTTGCCATCGCATGCAGCTCCCCCCCTCCCCCTCCCCCGTCATTCTCATCTTTAAAGCCTCACACTCTAGCTCCCTCCTCCATGTGTTTTTTTTGGCCTTCCCTTATTACGGTGCCCCTGTGGGTTCCAGCTCGAAATCATTCTAGTTATGTTCTCAGGTTTCCTCAACATATGTCTTTTCTTCACCTCTTGGTCCACTGGAACTGGCCGTGTAAACGTCATTTAATATTTTTGTGGACCAGTCGGCACTCTGTGGGTGATGTGGTCAACACCACACCGGCCGCCTTTTCTTCCCTTTACTTTCCTGGGTATTGATTTTAGGCTAGGTAGACCTAGGAGCCAAAGCCAAAGTCATTTTTCATTTAAAAAATCCTTTTCGATGCGTATTCGAACCCTAGATCTTCGTGATGACAGGCAGGCACCTAGCCACTACACAACCGTCGCTCCCTGCGTTACAAATGCTGGCATCTTTTGCTGCGTTTTATGTTCTGCACAGTATTTGAATACGATAATAGATTCTTTGAAAATAGCAAAGAGGGCATGCGTTAAAAAAAATATTTGGGGCAGGCCTATTAAAATGGAAATATAACAGCACTTCTGAGTCTGCCGGTAGTAACTAGACTTCCATGTTCCTTCACATGACATTCACATAGGAACAAGTTCTTTACCCTAATATATATATATATATACACACACTTGTATGTGTATCGTCATCCCCTTCTGCTGCTATATGTCACATATTGTTCACAGTCTAGTCCATTCCTACATACATACATACATACATACATACATACATACATACATACATACATACATACATACATACATACATACATACATACATACATACATACATACATACATACATACATACATACATACATACATACATACATACATACATACATACATACATACATACATACATACATACATACATACATACATACATACATACATACATACATACATACATACATACATACATACATACATACATACATACATACATACATACATACATACATACATACATACATACATACATACATACATACATACATACATACATACATACATACATACATACATACATACATTCATACATACATACACACATACATACATACATTCATACATACATACATACATACATACATACATACATACATACATACATACATACATACATTCATACATTCATACATACATACATACATACATACATACATACATACATACATACATACATACATACATACATACATACATACATTCATACATACATACATACATACATACATACATACATACATACATACATACATACATACATACATACATACATACATACATACATACATACATACATACATACATACATACATACATACATACATACATACATACATACATACATACATACATACATACATACATACATACATACATACATACATACATACATACATACATACATACATACATACAGACACACACACACACACACACACACACACACACACACACACACACACAGACAGACAGACAGACAGACAGACAGACAGACAGACAGACAGACAGACAGACAGACAGACAGACAGACAGACAGACAGACAGACAGACAGACAGACAGACAGACAGACAGACAGACAGACAGACAGACAGACAGACAGACAGACAGACAGACAGACATATATACATCGAAATCCACTGATGGCTGCGTGGATTTTTATCATGGTATGGGGCGTCGCAGGTCGACCCAGCCTAAAATTGGTACCAGGATGGCTGTCCTGTGGAAGTAAAGACGGCCGGCGTAATGATAAGCACATTACCCACCTAGTGCCCATTGGTCTGTAAAAATATGGGACGCTCTTCTTCCCATATGCCCGTTACGCCTAAGGCGTGAAAAGGGATCTAAATCGCATGCCATGACCTACTTTAGCTAGAGACGGTCTTGTGCAGGCGTTACTAGTTGACTACCAAATCGCAGTTGCTAGCTGATTCAGTGACTGGTAAAGATCAGGGAAACTGTAAAGTAAACGCAAACGTCATTGTTCGAACTGATATGTATTGTGACAACATATTGGTTGCACCCACCAGGACATAAAGACCCGTTTGTTTAGTATTCAGTGTGTTTGCATACACATTGGTTTCGTTTTGCATGGAAGCCAGGATGGTAAACAGTGATCGAGAGAGTACTTCTGCATTGTTACATTGAGTCAACAATGCCAGAAAACGGTCATGGTTTATGGTATTCGCTTTCACAGTTTTGAATGATTCTTATTCCACATATGGCTTCCAGGACCCAATTTTAGGACGTAGCAATGTTGTTGCTTAACTGTAAATCACAATACAGCGTGCCAACCTCTCCTTTTAAGCACGGGCGCTGCATAATAAGAGGACAATGTAGATAGAGCATGGGAGAAGAAGTATGAAGAGGAGGAGGGGGAGGAGGAGAAGAAGAGGAAGAAGAAGACGAATTTTCTTCTTACAGTCCTAACTGTAAATCACAACATAGCGTACCAAGCGCCCTTTTGAGGGCGAACGCAGCCGAATAGGGAGAGGGACAAGAAAAGACACAAGAGTTAGAGGAGAGCGTATGAGGAGAATAAACATAATAATCAAAATAATAATAATAATAATAAGAAAAATGCTTCTTCTTACAGTGTGGGTGTTGAAATGTCCGACTCCTGGTGCATAAAACCTGCGAAATCATTTGACCTGGCCCTGCCAAGTCCACTATAATTAGTTGTTTTACCATTTAAAGCAGGCCAATTTTAACGTTGCTGAGAGAGGCCAAAGTTTGCTTGACCGAATTCCATCCATGTTATTGAACTGATCGAATAGGATAGAATGGAATTGACGAATAGATTGCAAGCCCTATGTGACATATAATGGCACAACAGGATCATGAATGAATCAATGCAATTTTATTTGATAATTTTATATATCCCTGACGATGTTATAATTATTGAAATTGCCGTTAGAAAAAAAAAAAGAAAAAAAAAAAAAAAAAGACACGGCACCTCTTTTACAAAAAAGTATATGCTGGTTGATGTTGGTACATCCCTGCCCACATCCTTTAGTTTCATGATCTGCCAATAATTTCTGATAATGGTTGTCTTGAACTTCTGGCAGCAAACTGCTCAATACCTTCTTCGTCTTCTGCTCTTCCATTTCAACGTCCCGTGGCCATGACATACTCTAATTCCCTCCTCACTGCGTGACCAAAGACTGTTGATTTCTCCTTTTCTGTTGAGCGAAATGAATAACTGAATTCTTTTTCTTCTCTAGTCCTGTTTTGCCGTTTAGCATCATGTTTTGAAGAGGCATCGGGTGTGAGTCTCTGAACCACGTAGATGCTGATTTACAGCCTTATATATTACATCTATCCATCGCTTACTTGTCGACCTCTTTGCTCTGCTTCCGTTGCGCCCAAATGACAAGGCTCTCTGTGGTGCACTGTCTCGTGGTAGTCTTGACGCATGTCCGAACCTTTTAATCTGCAGTTGGGAGATTGGATCAGTCAAGAATTGACATCTCTGCAGTTAGGGGATTTGATCAGTCAAGAATTGACATCTCTGCAGTTGGGAGATTGGATCAGTCAAGAATTGACATCTCTGCAGTTAGGGGATTGGATCAGTCAAGAATTGACATCTCTGCAGTTGGGGGATGGGATCAGTCAAGAATTGACATCTCTGCAGTTGGGACATACCCAGATATGCTCTGACCCTTGCTGGGTATTCAACGAAGAATTCCTATACTAATGGTACCAGTTGCCTGTCTTTTCTCTACGCCTTGAATCTGTTTATCAGGATGTGGATATACTCTTTGTTCTGTTGGTCTCTCCTGTGCTGTGTGGTTTCCCGGGCTCTATTAAAGGGATAAAGAAAACATCATCTGCCCCCCCCCCCCCACCCCCCCCAAAAAAAAGCACGTGTAAAAGGCGACTAACTAGGGGGTGTTCTCTTTTGAAGTCGGAGAACATCTGCGTGAAATCGATGAACCAACAGTCTGCATACAGATGTGTAAAACTAATAGGCCCGCAAAACTCAAGTTCCGGGACAAGAGTCCAGAAGTCGACGAACAACAAGAATTTTCAGCCGAGGATTTCTGGAGGTGAACACTAAAAAGAATAAGAAGCTGCACTGCCTGTTGATCCCAAAGAGCTTTTATCGCTTCCAATTTATCATACAGTAGCTCACCACCCAAAGGAGCGATAGCAGCCGCCCATTATCCCAAACCCAGAATGTCACAGACAGAATATCTACGATATTCGGTGCTTTATTGATGTACTACCCCAAACAGGGAAAATCTACAGGTCACGGGACATTATAATATTTCAGGGGGTGGTAGATAGGCTGCATGCAGTCGTAGGACCTAGACTGGATGCAGTCGTGGGACCTAGGCTACACTCTCTCGCAGGACGTAGGTGGGTTGGGGTTAGGGCCAGTTCTAGATGTTTTGGGGTCGTTAAAAGCACCGGAAAGCCGGGAAACCGACGTCATCTGGAATAGGATATTAATAAAGAACCCGATATTAATCTGCCTGTCGAGGATAACTGTTTTTTCTTCTTCTTGGCGTTCACCGGCTGTAAACTCTGATTGTTCATCCACTTCTGTACTTAAGTCTTTTTCTAGTACCTGAGTGTTGCATGCACATCCGTTTTACAGAGCTAACTTATTTGTACGCAGATTGTTGGTTTCTTGCCTCTAAGGCAGATGCCCTATGACTTCAAACAAAGCCCCAATTAATCCTCTTTCGATATGCTTGTTGAAGCTGGGTCTGTACTTGTTTTCTGCATAATGGGACTTCGGAACCCACACAGGGAAATTAGTTGTTTAAACGCAAATTTGTTTTATGTTGATGACATTTCTGCACGCTTGTTTGATGTGCAACATGAAGTTGTGTGACATTGTCAGATCCAGCTAACAGTACAGAGTGATGTGGGCATTAACCGCCTTTCGATGATTGACTGCCTGTTTGCTGCTGTCATCAACACAATAACAGCAGAATATATCAATGTTAGATTCCCCCCCCCCCCCCTTCCCCGGTCGCTGTCTGACGACTATGTATGTCTCACTTTCTCTGCCTGTCTGTAACCCCCCCCCCCCCCAATCCCCTGGTCGCTGTCTGACTATGTATGTCTCACTTTCTTTACCTGTCTCTAACACCCCCCCCCCCAACTCTGCCCGTCAACACTGTTGATGTCTTGCCTCAGGCAGCATGTTTTATGTGTGTTGGATGTCCAGAATGTTTTCTCAGTTTTATAATTCAGCTTTTAATGCTAGATATGATCATTGTTGCCTGCTTTCTTTGTATGTATTATTGCCTGTGTATAAGCCGGTCGATGCTATTAGAATTGAATGCTAGGGATATTCATTTTGTCCAGCTTCTTCTTCGCAGCCTTTTTTCATATGGTTTATGTGTTGCATCTGCTTAAATTGTTTAAATAGTTTTTTTTTCACACCTAAAGTATTTGAATAACTTTAAAAATAATAGGTCAGGCATTTTTAAAATCCAAATTTTAGGGGGGAAAGGGAAAAGGGGGGGGGGGGGGGAGGGTCAGTGAGGAAAGGAAATGATAACTGTAGTAAAAATACAGTAGTGTGGATTGTTTAATTATATGCTTTTATGAAGGTCACTCATAATGTTTGTCTAGTCAGAAATTAGCCTTTGATTTGTAGTGTGTTACTTTTTCTTGACACTACTGATCACATTCTTTTACGCAACTCTTTGTGGATGACAGCTCAATGATGTGCCGTAATATTATGTTAAAATGTTTAAGAGATGTGAGATTTGTAAGGTAAAAATGGAAATAGTGATGGAAATTAAACCACGATATCACATGGCGATAAATAGATTCAATTGGATTTAATTTGTACCTGACTTTGTTTTGTTTATGATTATTCAACTTCAAAAAACACAAATACGTTTTGCTTCGATAGGTATGCGATTTACCAAGTAATATATATAAATATTGTCTTGGAGAGAATTCCAGTTTATCACCATAACTTTAGGAAAGTTCGATACAATATGAAGTCCCATGACTTGGTGCGACACTCTTTTTGTAAATGATAATGCAATGTGTTACTGGCATATTGTGTGTTGAGGGAGGATCAGTATTAATCCGCGACTTCTTGTCGGCGCGTACTTGATAATGTTTGGAAGTATTTTCAACAAATTCGCATGTAAGTCAAACGCAACGTCCTGATCACTTACCCGGTGACTTCTTCTTCTTCTTCGCGTTCACCAGCTGTAAACTCTGGCGGAAGGTTCTGGTTGCCCGTCCACTGCTGGACTGCAGTCCTGCTCCAGAACCTGAGGTTGCGTGTGCATCAGTTTTACAGATCTCATTCTCTTGAATACAGACTGTTGGTTCCTTGCCTCTCCGGCAGATGCACTCCGACTTCAAAGGAATGGCTGTTTTCAATCGAATGGGGGGGGGGGGGGGGTGGGAGAATAAGACAAAAAGTAACTTTAAAACAGAAAAGTTTGATTGATAACATGTTAGTTAGTTAGTCCTTATTGAGCCTAAGGCGGCGCACAGGGCAAAGGTCATAGCTCTTCATGTCTGGAGGTTCGTTACCACCTGTTTTAGGTTTTGGAAGTTCATCAGGCCTATGGTTGAGCCATCTCTGATAATGAAACTATGTAAGTAGGGAAAATAACAACAGCAACACAACGACATATATCTCCTCACTTAATTAATAGGCTAAACGGTTAAAAAAAAATCTCATTATAAAGTTAGTGGGATCTATCCGCCCCATGCCACTGTTCACACTTAAGATATTTCTAGATATTTTTTCTTCACACTTAAGACAGAGATTTCTATTATTGTCGGTCTGTTGCTTTTTTCTACGGCCGACTCTATGTTCTGGAGAATGCGGTGCTTTTCTCCATTGTTTATTCTGCATTTCTTGATTTCTCTTTCTGCTGTCCTTCTCCGTGTTCTCCCTCTTGCTCGGTATCCATTATACTTCTTCGATATGGCTCTCTTTGGTAGTTGGCAACAGGATTTCCTCTTTAGATGGACAAAACATTTATTTATTATACTATATGAGTCGTTTCGGGAGTCGTCGTGGCGTATCTAGACGCTCACGTGCGGATCGAAACGCCATAGGTTCGATCCATGACGAAACCGAACTTTTTTTCAAAAACGACTTTGACCCCCAGGTCTACCCAGCCTTGAGTAGGTACCGGGTGCAGTCCCGGGAAGTAAAGGCGTTCGGTGTGATGCTGACCACATCACCCATCTTGTACCGATTGGTCTATAAAAATATAGATCTAGCCCTATATGCCATATACGCCTAAAGGCTTTTTACTTACGAGTCGTTTCAGGTATAATCGTCCTCTAATTTCTGTATTTTTGATTTTATCTCTTCTTGTTACACCCACAACGCTTCTTAGACATTTCATCTCAGTTGTTATAATATCGCATTCATTAGTTTCAGTAAATGTCCAAGTTTGATAAGGGTAGCAAAAAGATGGCAAAAAAAAAATAGTTCTCATTAGATTTGCCATGATAAAAGTATAACCTCGGTGTTCTCATGTCCTTCTCATATATTTTTTAATTCCCTTTAAAAAAGAATCTCTTTCATTTATTTTTATTGACATGGCTTCTGATTGTCTACGTACCACCATCGTCTCTTGATCTTGTAAACTTTTTTTTAAATATTTCTGGCATTGGATGTTAACTCTATTGAAATGGTGCTGGAGGCTGTCTTCTGCTTGTACTATAAATACTTGATCATCTGCAGATAACAGTTCTGAAATAACACCATCTTCATCGATCTCAGCTTCTTTGCATATATAGTGCTGCCAGTATACTTTATGAAAAGTAGGGGATCCCTGTCGTACGCCTGAATTTACTTCAAAAGTTACCTGATTTTGTTCTTTTACACAACTTTTACGTGATGTATATAAACTCTTAAGATTGAACAGCCTAAACAGTCTATGGTTAAGCACCAACAAGGAGATAAGAATTAGAATTTTAAGAGCATGCATCTTCTCTGTGGCTACATACGGATGTGAGTCGTGGACTATCTCTGTCCTTAAGAAAGAGATTAGGGGCTTTTGAGCTGAAATGCTATAGAAAGCTTCTCAGAATATCTTGGACAAAGAAGAGGAGCAATACTGACATCTTGAAAGATCTGAACATCAAGGAAGATTGGCTAATAAACAGCATCCTTTCTCGGAAGCTGACATATTTTGGTTATATGAAGCGCCACGACGGATTTGAAAAATATAGCAGAAGACACGGTGCCAGGAAGAAAGGGCAGGGACCGACCAACACGAAGATGGGCACAGAATATAAGTGACTCCTTGAGTGTGAAAGTACATGAGGCGGGAGAACCGGCGAGAGACCGAGTTTCTTTCAGATAGACTGTGATGAGAGCGACGTTCTGCAAAGTACCTGCTACATGATGATGATATAATAAACTCTTACAGACTTCGATAAGATGTATCGTAAATCCGTATTTTTAGACAGCCACACAGCATATATTTTTTCATCTCATAAAATATTTCCCCTTGTCTATAAATACGATTTTTACAGAGAAAAAAAGAGATTTTTCTTTTCCTATTATACCTAAAGTCTTTCTCTTGTATAATTTGAGTTTTGTCTTCAGGCTAAGTCCCTTTCACATTCATAAATTGTTCAACATGGTAAACGTTTGATTTGCTTTGTTTATTATTCATGTTACATCTTTGGCAGAAGCCACATCTGGAGTAATTCTGCTTCCGAGGTATATAAATTCCTCAACTTCTTTTATTGCTTCAACGTTTGAGACAATTTGATGTTCTGTTTTCATATTATTTCTCCATACTTTAGTTTTACTGGCATTTATTTTGAGCTCTATCTTAAGGGCTTTTGTCGTTAAGTCTTTCTATCTCTTCCAGAGCACAAACGTAGCAGCTTGCCTCGGAAACTGAAATATTGTGGCTATATCAAGCACTGGGGCAGACTAGAAAGAATAGCAGCAGAAGGCATTGTGCCAGAAAGAAGGAGCAGGGACCTACCAGCTCGAAGGTGGGCAAAGGATGTGCACTTCAGACTTCTACTACAAAGTATGTGGCCTTCTTATATGAAAACCACTGTCAGTGACAATGAAAAGAAAGAAGACTGCACACGATGATGGTGAATATGGCAGCTTACAACAATGAAAACCGACAGCTAACTAATTAAAAAGTAAAGTAAAGTAAAGGACCATTCCCCACACCATTAGTCGTATTGGGCATATAGGGCTAGACCTATATTTTATAGACGAATCGGCACTTGGTGGGTGATATGGTCAGTATCACGCCGACCGTCTTTACTTCCCAGGACTGCACTCAACACTGAGTTGACCTAGGAGCTATTGTCATTTTTTGAAGAAAGCTAGATTCAGTCAGGACCCAAACCCACGACCTTCCTACCTGCAGGCGAGCAGCTAGTCGCTACACCGCTCGGTCACTAATTACGCTTGCTAAAAATAAACAGCGACAGTTCTGACACTGTTAAGTAATTTGATACCAGCAGTATCTACATCCGTCTCAAGAATGGCGCTTTGTTTTCGGCTGCCCCAGATAATGTCACTGCTAGTGCAAATATGTGTTCAGCACGACTGTCTGGATGGATTACTAGCCAACATTTTTGGACAGTGCATGTAGATCAGTTTCGGAGTTTAACATTTCAAATGTTATCTTTTTAATGTTTGGAAAGTCTTTAGGTTTGTTAATGTTTTGCTATAATAATTGTTTAATAACTGTGGTTAAAATTCGCTGCTGAAGTTTCACCGTATAGTTTCAGCATATTTTCGCGCGTTTTCTTTACATGCGTGAATAATAGGATAAAAAAGAAACGCAGAACAGAGTGTGTTTTTCCCCTCCAACAAATAGTTAAAAGAACATACACAATAATAACAACAACCGGATCACTTGTCTTAATAAGCAGAATTCATCAATTCGCAGATGTTTCGTCTTATAGCTTCGCGGTATAGTTTCAGCATATTTTGGCACGTTTTATTTGCATTCGTGCATGAGAAGACAAAGAAGGAGCGTAGACAATTTTTGTCCTACATTAAAAAATAAATAAAAAAAAAGTACATAAAATCGTTTAAAAAATACACAATAACTGTACCACTTTGTTTTCATCAGCAAATATTCATCAGTGTCATCATCATTGTAAATTTCCTCTTTTGTCGTTAAATCTTCTTCTTCTTCTTCTTCTTCTTCTTCTTCTTCTTCTTCTTCTTCTTCTTCTTCTTCTTCTTCTTCTTCTTCTTCTTCTTCTTCTTCTTCTTCTTCTTCTTCTTCTTCTCTTCTTCTTCTTCTTCTTCTTCTTCTTCTTCTTTTCTTCTTCTTCTTCTTCTTCTCTTCTTCTTCTTCTTCTTCTTCTTCTTCTTCTTCTTCTTCTTCTTCTTCTTCTTCTTCTTCTTCTTCTTTTTCTTCTTGTTCTTCGCGTTCACCAGCTGTAAACTGGTGGAAAGTTCTGGTTGTTCGTCCACTTCTAGACTGCGGTCCTGTTCCAGATCCCGAGTGTTGCGTGTGCATCCGTTTGACAGATCTGACTCATTTGTGTGCACAATATTGGTTCCTTGCCACTCAGGCAGATGTGTTCCGACTTCGAAGACGTTAAGTGTCGTGGGGGAAGAGCAGTTTGCAATCCATTGCTCCATGGGTAGCACTGTTTATTTACACAGCGTTTCACGATCCAATGCTCCATGAGTAGCACTGTTTATTTACACAGCGTTTCACGATCCAATGCTCCATGAGTAGCACTGGTTATTGTCATAGCGATTTGCGATCCATTACTCCATGGGTAGCACTGTCTTTGATTTGAACAATCCTTCTTCACCTTGGACGCCTTCTTGTTTTCAGGCCAGACCTCTTTAGTTGTGTGGGAATGTGTTGTGGCTGCATTTTAACGAGATGACAGCAAATAATAATTATAACAATGATAATAATAATAGCAGTAAAAGCAAAAATATAGAATCATTAGGTGGGATATGGAAGAGGGAAAATAGACTCTTTACACCGCCCCCCCAACTCCGCAAGCATGCCGTAAAAGGCGACTAGTTAGAGGTTAGCTGAAATTTAATGTTTTAGACCGAAAGGCGCAGATATCACAGCCTAACAGTAAAACCTAACGAGCATGTTTTAAAAGATGACTAATTAAGAGTTAGCTGAAATCGAACGTCTTAGTTCTAAAGAAACACAGCTATCCTAACCTAGCTGTAAACCGCACCACAGTGTGCCAACCTTCTGTAATGGCAAAGAAGAAGAAGAAGAAGAAGAAGAAGAAGAAGAAGAAGAAGAAGAAGAAGAAGAAGAAGGAGGAGAAGAAGAAGAAGAAAAAGAAGAAGTGAAGAAGAAGAAGAAGAAGAAGAAGATGATTTGCAGCTGCTCGAAGGTTTATACTAACTATATATCTTAACCCGTTATATAATGAAAGACCAATAGTTATGCCTAATATTTCTTGTAACGAATGTGAACAGACGGAAAACATACTGACACGGACATATAACAAAATCTACTGGACTTCCCAGAACGATACTACATGGCGCTGTAGAAACAAAGAGGAGATATGGCAAACCATTTAAGACCTTGATACATAATGTTGCTGAAAGGACAGACCTGGAACATGCACACGCCAGAGTCAAGGCATCTGACCGATAGAGATGGAGGGCACTGATGAGACACAGTCAGCAGACGATGTCATGCGACTATGATGATGATGATGATGATGAATATTTCCTTCCTGTGATGGGACACCATTATTTGGGTTTAATATTTTCATCAACTGTCTGTAAAAGGAGAACTATATATACGCGGGGAAAAAAAAGGGGGGCGGGGGATATTTGTACTATATAATTTTAAAGGTTTGTATAATATTTCCAACGCTTTGTAATAGGGGTGGGGGTAATGTGTAGGCCTAATATTTCCAACTGTTTGTGAGGGGAGATCAGTGATTACTTATATGTTAAATCGTGTGTGACATCCGTTGACAGTTTTATTAAAATATTTACAACACAGACCGCCTGTAGTGGGACGTGTCTGATGCTTGTGCAGACGTAGGTTAATTGGCAATCTTGCATTTGAAGTAAAAAAAATCTGGGCTTTCGAGTCTTCTCAGACGGTTAGTAGTATGATATTTTATTAAATCGGTGGTCACTTTTATTACGGTCCAGGTGGAGTTTATGGACACACACAAACGCACGCACGCACACACACACACACACACACACACACACACACACACACACACACACGCACACACACACTGCAATAGAATAAAGAATCAGTATCAAAAAGAGCGATCAAATACCTGAGAATAGCGGCGGCAGGATGGAACTGGAAGAATACACCAGAAACAATGTTTTGCCAGAAGGTTCATGTCAGGACACTTCCTTGACGGAAACGAAACCTCAAAGTCCAAGTCCTTTTGAGAAAAAAAAAATGAAAAGGTCGACCACTTTCAGACTGCTGCTAGCTAGCCGAGGCTGCTAATAGTCTGCGCCTATATTTGTGGTCTGGGTTATTGGCGTCACTTTCGTGACTAAACCTAACTACACAATAAGAAAGTACAGCAGATACCGACCTCCTTGGAAACCAACACCGACATGTTACACCAATTCAATAGACAAGAAGAATCACATTGGATAAACGTCCTCTGACAACAAGACCTAATGGAACCACTGAAAACCTAATCAGGACAAGAACTGCACGATAAAGATCGCAACTATAAGCAACTGTTCAGATTAGCTTAAATGTTTGAACGCGATCTACTCTTTTCGGGGTTTTTTTCGGGACCATTTTTTTGAGTGGGGTCTGAACATAATTAATTTAATCAATTCTAGGTTTTTTCTTTGAGCTTATTCATACAAACTCATTTTCCTAACAAACGAAACTATAGTAGAGTGCTTATGGCCAGGGCCACTTAAGTGGCTATATATCCAAACGTGAAGGATTCAGCAGCCGCTTAAGTGGTGATACGCCCTCAAAGAGTTTTCAGACCTAAGACTGCAGATTCGCCAGAACCCGGTGACTCAGACACCTTGAAAACGTAAAACATTTTAAAACTATTTCAGTACGAAACAATGCACCATGTGTGACAGCATTTACTTGTAGGCAACAAGTCAAAATAGTATTACCCCTGTACATTTTATGTTTAGACCGGGCCTAGTAAAACACTCAGCAATATACCAGGGTTCGGTATTTAGCTCCTGCGGATGAAGTATACCCATATTTTTTTTTTTTTTGCAGTTTTTATTGAAGCCGAAATTTGACGTACACACGCGTTCTGGATTGCAATGCAGTATGGTGCAAAAGTATTCCGAAATAACTGTTTTTAACGATAAACGTTTCTTTAGTTGAACTGAGTTGAGTCAATAATTTACATCACAGCACTGGGGGGTTTCCATGCGTGCTCCGTCCTCATCTTCAGCAGCAAGCGCAGAGTTCCAACACTGATGGTACCAGTCACAATCTGGTTATATGTCCGTCTTGCCTTTCCTCTGAGTGTAGTGAGCGACTAGACCCTCTGGTTACACCCAGGTGCCTCATTCTCTCCAGGCCATAACAATCTTGTCTCTCTACTGATTCTGTTGCTTGTTCACAAGGGGCCTTGAGCACATTTACTTTGTCATGTATAATTGTTTCTTTAGTCTTCCATAGCAGGCAATTCAGTAAATTTTTAATGAAGTCAGTGTAACTTGTGAAAGTGGCTTTGCTTCCTACGTCTAACTGACATGATGAAAACAGCATGTGACGTGCTCTAAATACCTGAATGTCCATACAGGTGTAAATAAGCTGCACTGAGTGCTTTTGCCGCGAGGCTGTTAAACCTACCGTAAACGGATACAGCAAAGATCATTTTGTTGTTTCTGTAGGCGGACTGTCTGTCTGCCTGCTGTCGGTCTGTGTTGGGCTTATCTGTCTGCATATATGTCAGTTACTATGTCTCTGTAAGTGGGTCTGCTCGTGATCTATTTGATTGTCTTTCACTTCTATGTCGCTGTCTGCCATGATGATTGGTAAATGTCTGCTATTTTATCTGTCATTCTGTCTGGGTTGCCTGTTTGTTTGTCAGTTTCTGTGGGTGGTTTTCTACATCTGTACTTACCCCCCTGTCTGTTTATTTGTGTGTCTGTTTTTCTCTCTGTCTGGCTATCTGTCTGCCTCTCTGTATGCCTCTCTCTTAGTGTAATTTACTAATCTGTTTTCTAACCATTGTCTTTCTGCCTACCTACCTACCTACCTACTTACCTACCTATCTACCTACCTACTTACTTGCCAGTCTACCTACATTTCTGCCTTCTAACCTATTTTTCTATCTACCTACTAACCTATCTACATACTTCCTGCCTACTGACCAATCGATATCGTTCTCTGCCACTAGCTGCTGTACCTTCAACTATTAACTCTGTGTAGTAGACCCGATGTAAAAGTCATGTATTTTTTAACGTGAGCCAAATATTTCTCCTTTCTCGTTTTTGTGTGTGTGTGTGTGTGTGTTTTGTTTGCCCTTTGAACAACTCTCTTTATTCACCGTCTATCCGAAGCCCTTGCTTTTGATTCCCTTCCCCTTTCCATAAATTATGACCGCATTTTTCCTGTATATCGACATCTTTAGAGTTTCAATTGGACTTTCTTTTCCACCACCATTATCATCATCATCATGATGTGCCAGGCCGATAAGTAAAGTCTGTCATGTTTCGCCATCTCACAGTCATCAGATCTTCGTGGATCAGGTCAGTGTTCTGATCTCGTCACATCCAGATGACCAAGCCATCCGAATATGTATCTCGTTGCTTTCCATCTGATCTCTTTCCCATCAGTCTTGTTACCAAGTTCTGAAGTCCATTCCTTCGAATGACCTGTCCGAGAAATGCCCACTGTCTGCATCTTATTAATCAAATCATTTGACGACAGTCGTCTGCCCCGAGGAGTACCGCCTGGTTGATTTCTGTAGGAAAGTAAAGGACCCTTTCCACGCCTTCAAGCATATAGGGCATACAGGGCTAGACCTATACTTTATAGACCACTCGGCAGTCGGTGGGGGATGTGGTCAGTATATAACACCGGCCGTCTTTACTCCAGGACTCCACCTGTTACCCATTTAAGGTTTGGTCGTCTGGGAAGCATAGTCATTAAAAAAAAAACACACACACGTCAGGTACCGTTTATTTATAAAATTCCATGATATTCTTTGAATTCTTCTTAAAAATAATCTGCTGCTAACAAATAGTTATTTCATATCTTTTTTAATTGCTTGCTCAGTAACCGACTGTAGAATAAACCGTTACTTAACAGGACGGAATATTAGATCAGATTAGAAACAACTGTGTAATACTCTCTCGTATTTTTGATCTCTTCCCTTCAAGCAACACTGTAGCGTCTCTGAAAAAAAAGTATGCTACCACGTTCTAAAAGCTTTTTGCGGAATACATTGTAGCTCTCGTTACATAGTTGTAGCAATATTTGTTAACATTTTCAGATCATTTTGTAGTGATCTACACGGGGAATACAGCGTACATCTCTTAGCTTAGTTGTAAACACGGCCGACTTTATTTGTAGGCCACCTAGGTCAACCGGGATTTCCGTTCTTGTGCAAGTCGAGAGGCCGGTCTGTGTTCACAGTTTTTATTGAGGATATATACACAAATTAAACTACAGTTTCATTAATTCTGGATTAAGGCGATGTTTGTAAAGATAGTTGTTAACATTTTCTGACTCCCTCATCTTCGACGAGGCAAGAAATAGTGCAGAGGCAGTCTTTTAATCAGATTGCAACTGGTACTGTTAGTATGACGACTATTCGTTGGCTACTGAAGAAGGGGACGGAGCACGCGTGGGAATGTCCCGAGTGCAGTGATATCAGTTCTTAATTCATTCATTTAGAAGAACGTTATACATTTCGTAACATAGTTGTAATACTATTTATTAATATTTTCGTGTACTTTATAAAGGTTGCGAACATAAGCAAACGATTACACAAACCCTGGAACAAAGCCACTAGCCAGAAATGGGCTTTCAGGTGGAGTTTGCAGCTAGTGAACGCTAACAAACAACATTGCCTGGCATATCTCCCGGTATCTCATGAGGTGCATTACTACAAAGTTACATCAACCGGTAATGAAGCACATAACACGAATCCTTTAAAATGAAATACGCGGAGATTTATTTCCTGTTGTTACACTATACACCCCAACAAAGGAAGTTCAAGATTAACCACACGCTTACTATGGAAGTCTAAGGACATTGTCTAAGTAATCTCTTTGTTTAAACAACACAGGATTATGAGTCTTGATTGCAGCAGCTTCCGCCCTTACAAGTAGTTGCCTATTCTGATAAGTAACTCTTAAGCAGTCCCTATTAATTAAGTCTTATATATATATATATATATATATATATATATATATATATATATATATATATATATATATATATATATATATATATATGAAAAGATAGGGAAGAGTTAACGTATAAATGGGTAGAAAACATAAAGCGTATGTCAGCTATACAAAATCACTTAAAAAAGTAAGAACGTTGCGGTGAATAGCCTTCATCGGCAGAACAACAAGAAATACCAAATGCACAAAAATGAACTGGCTGAATTAACTACATTACAGTATTCAAATAAACAAATAACAATAATAAAGGACAGAATTATGTAAACAATGGAATACTAACCTAATGCCAGGAGTCCAACAGGAACGGCCTATCGAAGAATGATTAAAAAAAAAATAATTAAGAACTGTTTCTATCCGTATCATTTAATCATATATTGTTTGTGTCCTTCTATCTCCACTTTTTTTTTCTGTCAAAGCCAGTCAGTATGTGTTAACTCGTTCAGCATACTGTTTATTTAAATTCCCTAGGGCAGTGTTTCCCAAACTTTTCTTAGTTGTGGCCCCATATTTTTTTAATTAAAATTTTTTTCCACGCCGCCCTGACCTAAGTAAAAGTATGACTATTCGTAATTAAGAGATAAAAACAAATAAAACTCGTGTATCTTCGAATATTTCGCGACGTCACTGTGAAGAGGTCACGGTTCCCCTCGCACAGTTTGGGAACCACTGCCCTAAGGAAATATATTGTTTGAAATTTTCAGACGACTTATCCTGGTCAGTGTGGAGATTGCGTTCTGCATCTTGCACCGCTTTCTCTAGACATATCTTCTAGCTGTATTCCGTAACGTCATAGGCCAAGGCCATCTTTTTTGACCGGCGTGTTGCCTTGTGTTGTAAGGCATTTTAAAATGCCTACAAAATGCTGGGTTCTGAATGTAATCGAACTACAAACCCACAAGTGGATATTGTGAAGTGGATATATACGATTTTCACACTTTGCTATGTTAGAATAAATTTAAATTTAAAATCATGGGATAAACTCATGTTGTGATGTGATAAATAGCTGCAAGAGGTGGTCTGCATCTTGTAGCGCAGTAGTTGCAACAATATTTTCTAATATTTTCAGATCCGTTTCTCCTGGACTATGCAGAGCCTCTGCTGTACGTCTCGTAGACTAGTTATTCTAATTTTTTTGGTTAACATTTTCAGGTCACGCCAGCGTGGCCAGTACGGGAACACATTGTACCTCTCCTAGTGTAGTTATAATAATATTTGTTCGCATTTTCAGATCCATTCATCCTGGAGGACGAATATGTGGTGATCGGACCTCTTGAAGAACCGGCAGGTGTGTGACTTGTTCTTCTTACTGTCCTCTATCACTGTTTAAAGAAGTTCACCGTTGCCTCACTTTACCACCAACTTCTCCCCTTCTCCGTAACATGAACTGCAGCCTAGAAATTTGTATAATAATGAAAAGGTTTGCACTATTTCACCTGCTTATGTGACTAACCCACTCTGGTAGGAAAGCTGCATTAGCGCAGTGGGTAGTTGCTTGCATAAAGATCCGAAGGTCTTGGGTTCGAATCCACATAGAGAAGCATTTGTACAACCCACCATACAAGAGGCTGTAAACATGAAAACCTTATAAGTGTGACTTGAAAAAAAAATGTGTCAGAAATTACAGTAATCCTGCCATTGGCTTGTAACCCGCTAGTGTTGTTTTTAGGGATGTCACGTGTGTTGAGCATGTGACATCATGGTGCAGGCGAACACGATGACACCGTTAGGACAGTTTAGAGATAGCCGACCCACTATTTACATGCACCAAAGAGGAGCAGCTTTCTGTTAGTCTGAACCGTGATGTCGCGTGCTTAACACTCTTGACATCCTTAGAAAACAGTATTGTCATAAAAAAACGGCATGGTTATTGTAATTTCTATGACACTTCTAGGAGTTTCATTTGAAGTAAAAGTAACAATAAGGGATCCTTTACTTTGCAAGGTAGCATAGAGCCATGGTACTGGATCCACGGTTTTGAAAACCGTTGGGACATCATGCTGGCCCTCCAGCCTTAAATGGAAAGTAAAGGCGGCTCGTTTGATTTTGATCACATCACTCATCTAGTTCGGTAGCGGTTGCTGGTGAATGTTTGAATGAGCAGCTGGATGTGGTCAGAGTCTGTTGGGATTAGGTGAACAATGTGCAGGCACGAATAGACCATGATGCTGTGGAGGGAATGGTACAGCTAGAAGTGACCAAGGCATCTTGTCCATACTCTGTAAGCAAAGGGAAAGCAAGACCGATATATAATAAAACTGCTCCTAGCAACATCGAAATCGGAACTCTTTCCTGGCTCCTGAACTTGAGAACGGAGCGTTTATGGGAATGTCCAAAGTGCCGTGATATAAGGTCTTAGCTCAGTACAACAACGTAACACTCATCCAATGCCGATTGAAATAAAAAATTGGAGTAACACCATACACACGATGCCCCAGTGGCATTTGTTAGTTGCATTTCCTTTACAGGGCGTTGCAGAACCAACCCAAGCATTTTTTTTTACTTTTGTGGTTTTTCTAGGCGAATGTTACGTTCAGTAGATCGACGCTGTCTACTGAACGGTCAGCTCTTGGTACCACTGTCGAAACCTAAACAAATCACCCGCAGCTGGGATTGAACCTAGCAACCCGGAATTACGAAACGCGTTCGCAACGCCTAAGCCACAGACGCCGACGACCAGTGTCATACCTGTGGTCGTTACTTACATTCCTAATGTCTCAATACGATTTTAGTTATCATACTGCATGTGGAAATGGGGTAATGCTACTGGAAATAACTTTCATATTTCTATCATAGAATGCTGCATGCCTTTAAACCAAATAACCTTTTTTGTTGACCAACATTTTGTTATAAACTTTGTATTCTTTTAACCAACCGCCCTGTTATATCTCATGTGTTTAACAAATGATTTTTGGCAATTGGACAACTTTATGCATTTTTCTTTTAGGTTACACTCATGCTTTTAGCAAATCATGTATGCCTGTTGGTAGTAATAAACAAATTTATGCATTTTGCGTCTTCTTCTTCTCTTCCACCTTGTACCTCATCGAAGTATCGGGGGGAGATTTAACATTCGTTGATGAGCTCTGTCAGGAGCACTATTAAGACTGATGTTCATTTCTGCAAGGCTGTTCTTAAAACATCACTCCATATTTTCCGAGGTCTTCCACTCGCTCTTATTCATATTGTAACATTTTAGTTTTACTCGATGTGGCAGATAGAATCAGGGCATTCTTGTTAGGTGTCCAAACCACTTTATTTGTTGTTCTGTGATGACCTGTAAGACTGGCTTTATTCCTAGCATTCGTCTGATTTTGTGATTTCGTATTCTGTCTTTCCTTGAAACTCCTGCAGCTTATCTAAGGCGTTTCAGCTCTGTTGTCACAATTTTACGTTCATTAGAGGATGTAAGTGTCCATGTTTGGCACTGATAGCATAGTGTTGGCCAAAAATAGTTCTGATCTGCAGGCGAGCGTACAAATGCTGCCCATATGTGCTCCGTTTTTCTTCTAACTCAAGCCTGAGTCCAAGGAATCTCAGCGCAACGCACGAACTCTGTTGCACCGACTGAAATACTTTGGGTAGATTTTTAACTCCAAATTTTGCCAGGGTAGCGCCATTAGGCTACTCTTTTCGATTTTCAACTGCCTGCCAAAGTATTTTTTACGTGCGCAACTATACACACGGGCGTCCGGTCTTACTATTCAGAGACCAGAAGGAAATTAATAGAAATTCACGTGACAAATCTCAGTTCTCACCGGAGCTTGAACCCGGGACCTCTAGCACTCAAGTTGGACACCATGCCTCAAGGCCACGCAGCCCCCTCCCCCTCCCCCAGAGGCTCACTGTTTGGGAAAGGGGTCTTATTCGCTTACTGTATTGTATGGGACTGACACAAAGAACGTTTCATAAACCTTGCTGTGTGTACTTCTTTCCTCTGCAACGAGGAGTCCAATCAGTACATGTCATTCTTTCCCCCACCCCCCCATTTTAAAAGTTTTTTTTCCTTATGGACTTTAATTCTGTAGATTAACATCTCAAGGATGAGAAACAAACAGGTACACAACCTTCAGATCCCGTTCAATCGTATAACCATATACCACAGTTATTTTGGGCCACAACACAGCGGTTGCGAAGTAACCTGTAGTCCAGTGTGTGTGTGTGTGTGTGTGTGGTTGGGGGGAACGAGAGAGATAGATAGAAAGATAGATAGAGAGAGAGAGAAAGAGAGAGAGAGAGAGAGAGAGAGAGAGAGAGTCACATAGTATCTACACTTTTCATTCTACAGTTTATTTACATGAAGTTAGGGTTTTACTTCTTCTTCTTCTTAAAGTCCATGCGTTGGTAGTCATGTCTGTCTACAACCTTCTGTCTCAAGTACTTACAGGAAACTCTGACACAGATGATCCTCCATGCCATGCTGTCAAACTGTTCTGCATCTGTTCTCTTGGACTCCCTCTGCCTCTCCTCTCTTTATCTTTCCTATTGTCACAATGTACTCCAGTTTTCTTCTTCTCATCACAAGACCAAAAAATGTAGATCGTCTCTTTCTGATATGGGCAATCAATTCTCTTCGTGAATCAGTTTAGGATTTCCCTATGCACATCATTTTGCTACTTAATCTCTCTCCTTGTCAGTGTACATTGCCTAACTGTCGACACGCTTACGTATTCCTTCCAAATAAACGTTTTTCGGTTGGCCGTGAAGCCACTTTTGCAGGGCATTTTACACGAGTTAGCTTGTGTTTCTGCAGTCAGCTTTCTTGGTACCCACCGTGCATAGACTTGATGAAGGCCGAGCTCGTCGTGGATGATTTGACGAGCAGAACCATTACTGATGTTGAACGCAGATGTTACCTCAACGATGGTAATTCACCTATTGGCCAGAACCATCACTCGAACTTGCTGAATGTTGTCATCTATAGTGGAGGTTCATGGCCGTCCTGCTCCCTCTTCATGGATTACACTTGTTCGACCACTTTTAAACTTCTCTATCCCCAAAAACAATTTTACGTGATAGTGCATTTCTCCCATATGGCGATGATAGTTTGCGATGAATACCTAACCCTTTGATACCCTCTGACTAGAGGAATCATATTACTGCTCGTCGTTCCTCTTTGGAGCAGACTTCTAATGAAGCGGCCATCGTCAATCTGCAACAGCAGGAAATTAAAATCAGACTTTCATAGCATTACCACAACAGTATAAGAATAAAATAAGCAGGACAGAAGTCAGTGTGGACAATGTAAGAAGAGTTATGTCAAAAGTATAGATAGTTTTTGACTTCCCCTCGTACATACATGTCTGTTTATGTAACTTATAACGTTTTTTGCCCCAGACAAACAGTGGTTGCCGTTCATTCATACGCCGTGACCTTTCACATGCGCTAATCTGTGTGACAGGGGTGTCACGTTGTGTTGTGTTCGATGCTCCGAGTCTTGTATATTGCGCGTTGTCTACTGATTGTTGTGAGCGGCTGGCCACATTTCGTATATTAGTTTTCTCGGAGTTCAGGTAGGACAAGAATTTACTTCAGCTGTCACGTTGACGAGCGACAAGGAGAGTAAAGTTGCTTTTCTGCAGCTAGACTGATTTTTAGGACCCACCGCAAATTGTTAAGAATTATGAAAGCACGGAGCATAGGCTGCTCTCTCTCTCTCATGGGACGCAGGCCGAGGAGTAGGGGGTTGCTGTTAGGGCCAGTTGTAGGTGTTGCGAGGTCGTTAAAAAAAGGGGTCACACCGTGCATTATAGAACACGGGTTGTCGTCGGTGATAGCAACGAAGACACCTCACCGGGACACGGAACGTAGGCTGTACTATCTCTCATGGAACGTAGGCTGAAGCTGTGGTGTAGAGGGGTATGAATTAGGGCCAGTTTTAGATGTGGTGGGGTTGTTAAAAGCGGCGACATTGTGTAATATAGAAAACGGTATATCGCTTGTGATAGCATCGAATACTAGCACACACACACCAATGATTCACCCAACCTTTTAATTTTGGTAGTCACCGGCTTGTCTGTGTTTTTTTTAACGGGTTTCTCTCGTCTGCTTGCCTGCACGCAATGTTATCAGCACGTCTCTTTTGCATGATTTTTAACTTATTCAGTGATACCTCGCTTAACGAAGATATTCGTTAAAGAATCCATTCGTTAGCCAAAGTCTTCGTAGGTCGAAACCTTCCTTAGCCGAAGCGTGATTGGTGCTTAACATTCGTTAGCCGAATTAAATATGTTAACCAAGAGGCCGATAAAGAACGAAAATATCTTCGTTAACCGAGGTATCACTGAACCTCCCATGAATGAATTTGCACACGTCACTAATTATAATTTTGTTTTTATCATATTCTAGCTTATATCATTATTATTTATATGTTTTGTTGTACTTTCCTTTGACAATATTATTAGATGTACATTGATTGTGAATTAATTTAGAAAAAAAAAATGAGAGCTAAGTAGAACCACAAGCTCACTTATATTGTTTAAAGTAAACAGACAGAATGAATGATTGAAGTATACTTGAAACGACAGTTAAGTAAATTTTGTGTAACATTTAGATAGCGATAAACTATACGTAACACTAGACAGATTTTAGTGATTGAAGTAAACTTTATGTAACATATCCACCCACAGAAGTAATGACTGGGTAAAATTCGTGTAACATTCCATATAATTAATGGTTGGAAGCAAAATTTGGTTAACTGTTCAAAGTTAAAAAAAAAATAATAATAATCATAAAAGAAATAGAGGATTCGATGCAGAATCGAGAACAACAATTTTCTTGTTAAATTTAATTAAATTGTGAGTTTTAAAAACAAATACGATCTTGGGTTAATTAAAATTTCCCTTTTCCTGGGTGAAAAGTTGAATTACGAAACTGATCATTTACTGTCTTGTTTCTATAAAAATGGCTATTTTATAGCGTTTTAGGGGGCACCATAAATATATGACCCCCCCCCCCCTCCCCACGGCAAAACATCCACATAAAGCAGTGTCAAAACATATAACATCCATGGCTTTTTTTGTTGTATAGGTAGTATTAAACTATTTTAGTTTCAATTAAACTGAGGGGGGGGGGGGGAGGAGGAGTTATTATAACAGACTGTTATAAGTACAAATGGGAGTCGCCGTGGCGTAGCGGCTAGACGCTCGCCTACGGATCGGAAGGTCGTGGGTTCGCTCCCTGACGGGGCCGGACATTTGTCAGAAATGACTTTGGCTCCCAGGTCGATCCAGCTATGAGGGGTTACCAGGTGCAGTCCCGGGAAGTAGAGTCGACCGGCGGGATGCTGACCACATCACCCATCATGTGTCGATTGATCTATAAAATTATAGGTCTAGCCCTATATGCCCAGTACGCTTTAAAGGCGTTGAAGAGAGTCCTTTACTCTTATAAGTACAAATGAACTAACTTTCAAAATTTCTTGCCTTTTCCTTGTAACTTCCTTAAACCCCAAGCGCAAGTTGAAAAACTACTACAGAGCTTTTAAAACTGTATGTCACGACACATACGTGTTCCGGTGACAGTGTGAAGGTATGTGGTACAAAAGTCGACTGACTGACTGACTTTCTACCCCACCAGGACATCACACAAGCGATAAACACCCGATGACACAAAGTGCCACCATGCGGATGAGGATCACCGTGGAGAGGTCCTAGAAACCGCGTTCAGACAATTGGCCACATTTATGGCCTGCCTATATTGCGGCCCCTGGCAAAACCCAGGATGGGGCTTCAAATAACAAAAAATTTCGTCCTGAGAAGGACTAAAGTATAGGTACAAAAGTGTGTCCTGTATCTCTTATAAGGGGTTAATTGAACCTCCGGTTTGCTAGCAGACTGTTTTATTGTATCTGGAAATTATGTTTGTACATAAGCTGTGTTACCAAGAAGGCAGGTCTGAAAGTTTAGCTGTCGGCTATATACCGAAAATGACCAGCGTTCGTTTATTTTCATTTCTCATTGATTACCCTCTGGCATCAAATGGTTTCAGAATATGACCGATATGTCTGATTTTTGTCATTGTTTTGGTAATAATTAAATATGTACGCATAATTTTAAAATATAGAATGAGTTATGTGAGAGAATGAATTATGTAAGCATATTTTGACAGAAAATGAGTTATTCGAGAATGTTGTCTTAGGAAATGAATTATATAAAAGTGTTTTCTTAAAAAAAAAAAAAAAGAGTTATATGTACAAAGGTTGTCCTAGAAAATAATACGTTATGTGACCGTATTTTGTCAGACAATGAGTTGTGTGTCCTTCTTATGTAAGACAGTAAGTTGTGTGACAGTGTTTTGGCAGACATTGATTTATGTTTCCCTCTTATGACAGACAATAAGTTATGTGACCGTGTTTTGACAGACAGTGAGTTATGAGAACTTGTTATGGCAGACAGGAAGTTATGTGACCTTAAAAAAGTAAGTAGATATTGACTTATGTGGCCTTGTTTCTGGCAGACAATGAGTTATATGACATAGTTTTTGCAGACTGAGTTATACGACCTTGTTTTGGCAGACTATGAGATGAGCGACGTTGGCACAGTAGACAGTAAATTATGTGACCTTATTATGGCAGACAGTGAGTTATGTGACCTTTGATTTGCCTTCTCAGGGAGTGTGATGGATGAGACATCCCAACAGTACAAGGTCATCGACGTTGCTCCGCTGCTTCAGTCACGATATGCTCTGCTGTCTGGTAAGAGTTTCTTCTTCTTTGCGTTCACAGGCTGTAAACTCCGGCGGAAAGTTCTGGTTGTTCGTCCACTTCTAGAGTCTAGCCCGATTCCAACATGCGAGTGTTGCGTGCACATCCGTTTTACAGCTCAGACATTTGTATGCAGACCGTTGGTTCCTTGCCGCTCCGGCCAATGCACTCCGACTTTGAAGAAAGCGCCCACTTAGTCGACTCTTACGACATGCTGATGGGGAGACAGTGGGTCTACCCTCGTTTTCCCCACAATGGGGCCCGGAACCCACACGGGGATGGTAAGTGTTTGATATTCAATGCGATTTTGAAAGGTGGCACTAGAACTGTCTCCCGAAGGTCTTAGGTTCAACTCCGCATCGAGTGGGATCGTCTTAGACCCTGGCTACCATATCGACCAGGCCTATCAGGTCGACCCCGCCTATCAGGCTGACTTAGCTTAAAACGGATACCAAGAAAAACCCTGGTAAATAAAGGCGGTCAGAGGGATGTTGCCAACATCACTAGTTGGTCTACAAAACTACGGTTCTGGTATCATATACCTGATGTGCCACTGGCGTACAAGTCCATTTTGTTGTAGTAGAACTGGTACTAATACAACATTAGATGGAGACAAACAAAGTTCTTTGGTGTTGTGATGAAAAAGGGAGCACTTGAAAATATCTTGACGACCGGAAATATCACTGGTGGAAGAGGCAGAGGCAGACCAAGAGAAATGATGGTGGATGGCTTAAGACAGTGGCATGGTGGAATATTATCAGTGACATTGATCCAGAACACCAAAGACCGAGACCTGGGGAGATGAACGCCTACTCCAGCTGGCAAAGCACTTGATAATGATGATAAGAACGTTCGTGATTTCTTTCTTGGTTTTCCTGGACTCGCTAGTCTTGAACTTGAATCTCTCTCCCCCACCCTCTTCCCCCCCCACCCCCCCCCCCCCACCGAAGACAAAAAGATAAGAGGCTCAGTGCATTACCATCTGTTGTTTAGATAGTTTAGTCTAGCAACTACTTGAGATAGTTTAGTCTAGCAACTACTTGAGATAGTTTAGTCTAGCAACTACTTGAGATAGTTTAGTCTAGCAACTACTTGAGATAGTTTAGTCTAGCAACTACTTGAGATAGTTTAGTCTAGCAACTACTTGAGATAGTTTAGTCTAGCAACTACTTGAGATAGTTTAGTCTAGCAACTACTTGAGATAGTTTAGTCTAGCAACTACTTGAGATAGTTTAATCCAGCAACTACTTGAGATAGTTTAGTCTAGCAACTACTTGTCAGTCTTTTAATAAAGGCCTTTCCAACTTTTCTCCCAGATTGCAGTCTATTAAAAAAAAGCCCCTTCCCCTTTTTTCAGTTTTTTTCAAATTCCCCAGCCCTCTCCCGGATTGCAGTCTGTGGGACCCCCCCCCCCCGCCCCCCGCCTCTTCAGCTCCCACCCCCCCCCCCCCGGATTGCAGTCTGTAGAAAAAAAAAACCACCCCTCCCCCAGCCTTTTCAACTCCACCTCCCCCAGGATTGCAGTCTATAGGATTACCATCTCAAGGGTCAGAATCAAACAAATCCCTGAAGCTCCCGTTCAACCAAATATATATATATTGGGGCTCCACAAAGCGGCTTCCAGGCATACTGCAGTCTGGCGTGAGTGGGTGTAATGTTGTTGTTTCCATGTTGAAGTAGCTCTACCCGTGCATCAGCCCCACAACAGTGGGTACCCAACTGGGTTATCTTCTATATATTCAAGACCACGCTATATAAGATAGGCTTTCAGCTGTCGTTGTCAGCGCCCTTCTTTTCAAAATTATTACTAGAACATTCTAGAAATTGTCTGGAATCCTTTTTATGACGCCGGATCAACACTAGACAGTATCCCCATGTGGGATGCCATTTTTAGCTAGGTTGAAGACACACCCTTGCTTTGACAGTGCTGGTCGGAAACAGTCCTGCGACATCTGGGGATTGAACCCGAATATCTCTCTCTCTCTTTCTCCTTCTCTCTCTCCAGGCGTGCTTACTAACCGCCTTCAGCGGCTGCACAAAACACACACACACACACACACACGAACACACACATACGCATAATGAGAGATAGAGAATAAGAAAGAAAAAGTACAGTCGAAAATTTGAGATTTAGAGAGAGTGAGAGCGAGTGAAGTGAGAAAAAGAGAGAGAGAGAGAGAGAGAGACAGAGAGAGTGTGTGTGTGCGTGTGTAAGATAGAGAAAGAGAGAGTGGAAGAGAGAGAGAGTGTGTGTCAGAAACTGAGAGTCAGAGATCGCTTTGTTCCTCTGGGCTGCTAGAGAGAGAGAGAGAGAGAGAGAGAGAGGAATGGATAGGGAGAGAGAGGAAGGGATAGAGATAGAGAGAGGAAGGGAGAGGGAGGAAGGGAGAGGGCGAGAGAGGAAGGGATAGTGATAGAGAGAGAAAGAAAGAGAGAGAGAGGAAGGGAGAGGGAGCGAGAGAGGAAGGGATAGTGATAGAGAGAGGAACGGAGTGGGAGAGAGAGAGGAAGGGAGAGGGAGAGAGAGGAGGGGAGAGAGAGGAAGGGATAGTGATAGAGAGAAGGGAGAGCGAGAGAAGAAGAGGGATCGAGAGAAGAAGATAGAACAAGCGAGCAAGATGCATAAATGGCGTTAAAAAAAAAAAAAAAGCCAGATACATTATACTGTCACGTTGAATACTTCAAGAATAATTTGGCGACAAAATGTCATTAACTTATTTGGCCAGAAATTTCCAAATGGCTGGGACATGCACTTGTTTGGGACGCATTAGCCCCTAATCAAAACGTGAAAGGGAAATCACCAGGCTCCTCCTCGCTGGATCGTGGGACATGCCGATTTTTGTTTCGCAAACATGGGAGCTGTAATGAAAGAAAATTTTTTTTTTTAAACGCGGTGTCCAACAGGCAATATGGTTACCAGTTGTGAGGTTCCCACCATCTTGTTTAGCTGAACAAAATTAGCTAACAACATTTAGCTAGCTCTGTAGTGTCTAAACTGTGTGTGGTTGTTGTGATGATTATTGATTGCTCGGTGTGTGGATGGTGTGGTGATATGAATATTGATTTTTTTTTCTTCGGTGTGTAGAAGTAGTGATGGTCTCACTGTAGTGTGTGGTCTCACTGTAGTGTGTGGTCTCACTGTAGTGTGTGGTCCCACTGTAGTGTGTGGTCTCACTGTAGTGTGTGGTCTCACTGTAGTGTGTGGTCTCACTGTAGTGTGTGGTCTCACTGTAGTGTGTGGTCTCACTGAAGTGTGTGGTCTCACTGTAGTGTGTGGTCTCACTGTAGTGTGTGGTCTCACTGAAGTGTGTGGTCTCACTGAAGTGTGTGGTCTCACTGTAGTGTGTGGTCTCACTGTAGTGTGTGGTCTCACTGAAGTGTGTGGTCTCACTGAAGTGTGTGGTCTCACTGTAGTGTGTGGTCTCACTGTAGTGTGTGGTCTCACTGTAGTGTGTGGTCTCACTGAAGTGTGTGGTCTCACTGTAGTGTGTCGTCTCAGTGTAGTGTGTGGTCTCACTGAAGTGTGTGGTCTCACTGTAGTGTGTGGTCTCACTGTAGTGTGTGGTCTCACTGAAGTGTGTGGTCTCACTGAAGTGTGTGGTCTCACTGTAGTGTGTGGTCTCACTGTAGTGTGTGGTCTCACTGAAGTGTGTGGTCTCACTGAAGTGTGTGGTCTCACTGTAGTGTGTGGTCTCACTGTAGTGTGTGGTCTCACTGTAGTGTGTGGTCTCACTGAAGTGTGTGGTCTGACTGTAGTGTGTGGTCTCACTGTAGTGTGTGGACATAGAGATGCTCTCATTAGAGTGTGGGGAAGTAGTGGTGATATCTTTATAAAGAATGGGTCCTATTCACGTTTCCTCCTAGCCCATCTACACTCCTTCTCAGTCTGATCTAGGTCAGAGGGGTGTCACGTTGTAATGCTTTCTTCGAAAAGAGTCTCTGAGGCTTAGGCTGTGGGTTACAAAAAAGGGAGGAGGGTGGGGGGGGGGGGCGTTGGGTTAGAGCCAGTTCTAGAAGTTCTGGAGTTGTTAAAAGCTGTGACGTCATGCATTAAAGAACACGCAACATCAACGCTGATGTAATTTGGAAGCAAGACAACGTGACACTCCTCAGACGTAGAACGGTCTGAGAAAGCATGAATGAAAGGTCAGCCAGTGTGTAGATGGGCCGGGAAACGTGAAAAAAACCAAAGTATGTGTGGAAGTAGTAGTGATATCTTTATAAAATTTATGTGGAAAAAGTGGTGCTATGTTTATAAAGTGTGTGTGGAAGTAATAGTGATATGTTTATAAAGTGTGTGTGAAAGTAGTAGTGATATGTTTATAAAGTCTGTGAAAGTAGTGGTGATATGTTTATAAAGTGTGTGTGGAAGCTGTAGTGATATGTTTATAAAGTGTATGTGGAAGTAGTGGTGGTATGTTTATAAAGTGAGTGTGAAAGTAGTGATGATATGTTTATAAAGTGTGTGTGGAAGTAATAGTGATATGTTTTTAAAGTGTGTGTGGAAGTAGTGGTGATATGTTTATAAAGTGTATGTGCAAATAGTGGTGAAATGTTTATAAAGTGTATGTGAAAGTAGTGGTGATATGTTTATATAGTGTGTGTGGAAGTAGTAGTGATATGTTTATAAAGTGTGTGTGGACTTAGTGGTGATATGTTTAGAAAGTGTGTGTGGAAGTAGTGGTGATATGTTTATAAAGTGTGCTTGGAAGTATTGATGATGTGTTTATAAAGTGTGTGTGGACATAGTGATGATATGTTTATACAGTGTGTGTGGACATAGTTGTGATATATTTATAAAGCGTGTGTGGAAGTAGTGGTGATATGTTTATAAAGTGTGTGTGGACATAGCAGTGATATGTTTATAAAGTGTGTGTGGAAGTAGTGGTGATTTGTTTATAAATTGTGTGTGGAAGCAGTAGTGATATGTTTAGAAAGTGCGTGTGGAAGTCGCAGTGATGTTTAGAAAGTGTGTGTGGAAGTAGTGGTTATATGTTTATAAAGTGTGTATGGACGTAGTGGTGATGTGTTTATAAAGTGTGTGTGGAAGTAGTAGTGATATGTTTAGAAAGTGTGTGTGGACGTAGTGGTGATGTGTTTATAAAGTGTGTCTTGAAGTAGTGGTGATATGTTTATAAAGTGTGTGTGTGTACACTTTATTCTTCTTCTTCTCCTCCTCCTCCTCCTCCTCCTCCTTCTTCTTCTTCTTCTTCTTCTTCTTCTTCTTCTTCTTCTTCTTCTTCTTCTTCTTCTTCTTCTTCTTCTTCTTCTTCTTCTTCTTCTTCTTCTTCTTCTTCTTCTTCTTCTTCTTCTTCTTCTTCTTTTTCTTCTTCTTCTTCTTCTTCTTCTTCTTCTCCTGCTGCTGCTGCTGCTTCTTCTTCTTTCTTCTTCTTTCTTCTTCTTCTTCTTCTTCTTCTTCTTCTTCTTCTTCTTCTTCTTCTTCTTCTTCTTCTTCTTCTTCTTCTTCTTCTTCTTCTTCTTCTTTCATCTTCTTCTTCTTTCTTCTTCTTCTTCTTCTTCTTCTTCTTCTTCTTCTTCTTCTTCTTCTTCTTCTTCTTCTTCTTCTTCTTCTTCTTCTTCTCCTGCTGCTGCTGCTGCTGCTTCTTCTTCTTTCTTCTTATTTTTCTTCTTCTTCTTCTTCTTCTTCTTCTTCTTCTTCTTCTTCTTCTTCTTCTTCTTCTTCATCTTCTCTTCTTCTTCTTCTTCTTCTTCTTCTTCTTCTTCTTCTTCTTCTTCTTCTTCTTCTTCTTCTTCTTCTTCTTCTTCTTCTTCTTCTTCTTCTTTTTCTTCTTCTTCTTCCCGATGCTCTCTACATCGTTGTAACGTAGCTGAAGTTGGTCAGTCCTCAATGGCTGATGTAAAGCGGACTGGTCGTCCATCTGCGGCAGTTACTCCACACAACATTCATGCAGTTGATGACATCGTACGTTGATGACAACATTCTATTTTTTTTTAGAGGCACACACATTATTAGTCAAGCAAAGATCAACAAAATTCGCCACTTTAAAAAAAAAAAAAAAGGCAGCACCAGTGCAACTAAATATTATAAAGTCATTAGGGCACGGGGAAATTTAACGCCACCTACAAAAATGTGTGTTGATCAGTACAAGAGTTTTCGAGATATTATTTGTGAAAGTGTGGCGGTACGAATTTGGAAACGCACTATAGATGAACACATATTTTAGGCCGTGGCATAGTGAAGAGAGATGGCCAGTTATCTTTCTCGCAGATTGTCCCTCCAGGGCAATTTTCACACACTTTTGAAAATTATGCGCACCCGAATTGAGATGCCTGTTAGTGAGACATTACGTGGTAGCCGCAGAGACAAGGTTTTATGGAGGAATTATTGGAACACCTAAGGGAGATTTTGTATGCGTGTAGGTGTATGTGTGTGTGTAAGTGTTTTTGCGCGTGTAGATGCATGTTTGTATGCGTGTGTATGTGTGTGTGTGTGTGTGTATGTGTGTGTGTGTATGTATGCATGTATAGCCAGAGCAAGAGACGGGATATCAGACAGTTTGGCGGCATGACATGGAAGAACATCCGTGTAAGTGACTGACAGTAGACGAGACAGAAGACTAAAGCAGCGGTTCTGAA